>JAJOOS010012954.1:0-28262 GCA_029582725.1 Solanum chiquidenum
CATTTTATTCGTGAGAAGATTCAGGAAAACTTGATTTCCACTGGCTACGTGAAGACAGGAGAGCAAGTAGCTGATTTACTCACTAAGGCATTGAATGGAACCCGAGTTGATTATCTTTGTAACAAGCTGGGCATGATCAATATATATGCTGCAGCTTGAGGGGGAGTGTTATAGAATGTATATAAACTTAAATCTAGTAATATACATAGCTATATTTAGGTAGCAGATTTATAGGAATCACTGCAGATTCATAGGAATCAATCTTAATTTCTTTCCTTAGTTAGCACTAATGTATAGTATTTATTCACTGCTAAACTACTGCAATAAGACAAGATTTTCCATTGAATTACACTTTCCTTAGTAGCTCAAAGCCATTGGTTTGTACATCAATTGGATGTTTATAATGCCTTCTTGCAAGGTGATCTTCATGATGAAGTATACATGCATCTGCCAGAGGGTTTTGCCAGTCAGGGGGAGTCTGGACTTGTATGCAGACTTGTCAAATCCCTCTATGGGCTCAAACAAGCAAGCAGGCAGTGGAACTTGAAGCTAAGTGAAGCATTGTTGGAGTCTGGTTTCATCCAGAGCAGTTTAGACCATTCATTGTTCATTAAAAGGAACGGTTCAGACATGGTGGTGATTTTAGTATATGTTGATGATATGTTAGTAACAAGAAGTAGCTTGGCTCTTATAGAGCATACAAAAGCTGCTCTACACAAGGTATTCAAGATTAAGGATCTTGGTGAATTAAATTTTTTTCTTGGGATGGAATTTAGCAGATCAGCAAAAGGTATTTTGATGAATCAGAGAAAGTATGCTTTGGAGATTATTTCAGACTTGTGGTTAGGAGGTGCTAAGCCATCTTGGACCCCTCTTGAAGCAAATATGAAACTGACAACTCAAGAATTAGATTGTGTCACAGGAGAGCAGGATGATGAACCTTTTAAAGATAGAGAATCGTATCAAAGGTTGGTGGGAAAGATGTTGTATTTGACCATGACAAGGCCAGATATTGCTTACTCAGTTCAAACACTCAGCCAATTCTTACAAAATCCAAAGAAATCACACTGGGCAGCAGCTTTGAGGGTGATGAGATACGTTAAAAGAGAACCGGGACTTGGAATTTTGTTAAGTAGCAAAAGCTCAAACAATCTAAGTGTGTATTGTGATGCAGACTGGGCAGCATGTCCAAATACAAGAAGATCAGTATCAGGATTCATAGTTAAACATGGTGAGACATTGTTGTCATGGAAATCTAAGAAGCAAAATGTGGTCTCCAGAAGTTCAGCAGAGGCTGAGTACAAGAGTATGGCTAATGCAGTTTCAGAACTAGTATGGATAATTGCTCTATTAAAGGAACTGGGAAGAGAGGTGGAACAACCAGTTGTGGTATACAGTGATAGCAAGGCAGCTTTGCAAATAGCAGTTAACCCAGTGTTCCATGAGACAACAAAGCATATTGAGATTGATTGCCATTTTACAAGACAGAAAATTCAAGCAGGAATTATGAGGACAGAACATGTGGGATCTAAGGAACAACTTGCAGATATTCTAACTAAGGGACTGCCTAGATTGCAACATGAATGTTTAGTAGGCAAGCTTGGTGTGTTGAATGTGTTTACACCCACCAGCTTGAGGGGGAGTAATGAAATAGGAATTACTTGATAATATACCGGAAATTAGTTAGGGGTAGTTAAGGGATTTAGGCAAGTTGTTAAGTCGGTTAGGAATAAACAGTGTATATATATATATCACTGTTCCATTGTACAAAGTTGGTTAAGCATTTTTCTCATTGTGTTGAAATAATATCTCTTCTTTTCTTCTTTCTAAATATCTCTGTAGAGTTCATCAATGGTGTATTAGAGTGAACAATTGCCTGTAAATCAACAGTATTAACATGTGTTGCACCAATTTTCGAAACTTCATCAAGAAGTATATTAAGACATTTGACATCACAATGAATAGATGCCTGGCCTCTAAGACTTTGTGCCCAATTCAAATTTGGAAGACCATATACATACAGATGATTTTTAAGACTCGTGAATGATTTTGTGATTGATGAAATCCCCCCTCTTCACTGGCACCTTTGTGTTATCCTATAAAATTCCCGAACTGCTACAAGAGAAAACAGGTACACCATATAATTTGACTTGGAAATAATAGGTGCTTCTTTGGCTCCACATATAATTTGGTAGACCAAAGAGATCTCAAGACACCTTTTCTGGTGCTTCCAATGTCCAAGTTGCAATTATCTCCATGGTAATGCTGCCCAAACGTTGTTACAGCCAATTAGTAGGAACACCAATGAAGCTAAAGGCTAACGAAATCAACATGGGCATTCCGGTTTTTTTGTTGACATGCATCTCGAGCAAAGTGGGCGGGTAAATAGAAGAAAGTAATTGTTTCAATATATTCATCAAGAACGGGAACAAAATCGACTATTAAATTACACAAAGAAGTAAGGAAACGTGAAAGAAGATGGGAATATATATCGTTAATAAAGGAACAAATCCATATATAAAATCACACAAAGCACTAAGCAAACATGTACGAACTAAGAAAAATCCCTGAAAGGAAACCTACATATGTCCAAAGCACAAATCTGCAATAGGAGAAAGAAAGGGGCAGTAGCATTTGAGAGGGAAGTGATGTAACGCATAATATAGGAGACAAAACGTAGCGAAGAGACGCATTTTCTGTTATAAAAAAAATCTGTGAAAAAAAGAAAAATAGGTTTCCTGATTGATAAGACATGCCGATATCTGCAAACTATGAAATTCTGTCGAAGAAGTAGTTGTGTGGACGATGGAGGAAGAGTGTGTAAAGAGCCAAGAGGCTTTCGTCGCATCTGTTATGAAGATTTACGTTGTATAGGAAGGGAAACGACTGATTGTGGCGTTTTGGGAGGAGGGGAAGGGCACTTTTGTAAATATATTAAAATAAAAGAGAATCGTTATTTGTGGTGGCACCACGTCACCGAGTTGAGGATTTAATATATGATTTATAAAAAAAATTGGGACCTTTAAAGGCAAAATATTCTATTACTCTTTCTTCTACTTTATTCTTTTCATTAGTTTATTTTAAGAACTCTAAAACTTAATACTAAAATAATTTTCTTCAAATATCTGAAAATAAGTTGTAATAGGATAAATAGGTGAGATGATACCTGCATTGATATTTACTTTTTTATCAACTTGGTTGTAAATATATTCATGAAGTTACAATAAATTAATGCATATTTAGGGAACAAGAAATATTTTTTTAGTAAGAATCTTTTTCAAAATTTAGTAGGGGAGACTATATGTTAAAGTTTCACAAAATGTGTCATCGTTTGCTTAATGTTTGTTTGGTAAGAATCTATTTCAATGTTTAGTAGGGGAAACTATGTGTTAAAGTTTTAAAAAGATATATGTTATCATTGATTTTAAAATTATTACATTTATTTTTAAAGCATGTTCTCTCTTTAATCATTGTGTTGGATGTTTCTTTTGGGGGGTTCTAAGCTGAAAATATGTTAACTGCAGTTATATGTGATATTCAATTTCTAAATGCTAGAAAAAATTTAAGCATAAAATCTAACTAGTTCTTCTTAGCTACATAGGCTTTTTAAAAAAATATTATTTCATAGGCTTTTAGATCATGACTTCACATTTAAAATTACTAGGTCAATGAATTTTACTATGTTGAGTGCAGTATCAGAATTTGATTCTTGCTATCACATTATCTACACTTTGAGAGGTTGGACAATCATCACGCCGCAATAATGTAAGTTTGTAGCTATCACATTCTCTGCATTTTTCTCTCCAAACATGCACTAAACGAATATCAAGCAATTGACACAAATTACCTTTAGACGATAAGGTATACAACTTTTTCATTTCAAGCAATTTAGTTTAGTTATGCCTATAAACGACAATTGAAGGTGTAAAGTTTTACTTTTCACCAATTCTTTCTTCATCAATTTTTTGTCAAATTAAAAAAAATTATTCTAACATCACAAGATTTACATTAGAACAAGCGAAATTCAAAACATAGGGATAGTTCACTACAATGTGAGTTTTATGCTTGAAATAACCTTATATTCTTTGAGGTAAAGAGCTTGCATGGTTGGTTCAATTGGATTGATGAATCTGATTTATTGGAGAAAGGGGCGGAGAATATAACAAATAGACAATTGACTAATTTATTATCCTTGAGTGACTTGTTCACAATTTACCTTTTATTATTTGGTGTAGTTGAAAGATAGGTGAAATGATATCCTTATTCATTTTTATCCAACTTGAAAGGATTAATAAGGCAATATTAGAGGTATTTCATATTGCCACTCCAATACAAGTTTTAGCACTAATGAAATTAAAGGTGCTTTATAAGAAATTGCAACTCCAGTACGTAGTCTAAATGACATATAAATTGAGATATATGAGGAAGTTGAGTGCCGAGCAATGTCAAACCTGATAATTAAAAGGGAAGCACCGGCAATAGCAACAAAAAATGTCTTGTGGCTAGTGAATTAGTGTCAACTACAATGGATGATTTTGAATTAGAGGACTTGCTGAGGCATAATTTATTCTAAATAATTTGTTCTTCCTATGTTATTTTATCGAACTCCAAGATGTGCTTTTAAATTTTCATCAACTTTATCAAGTATACAACTCATTCAATAAGATGCATAACATTTGTATTATGTATGCAAAGACCTTGTATAAGAGAAAACACTCAAAATTAATGAATATAATGTTTTATATTAATTTTTGAAAAAATAAATATAGAGTGATAAATAAAAAAAATAAAATTTCTCTTTGAATAGATCTACTATCCGAGGATTCACATGTAATGTGATGAAAAAGTTAGTATAAAACAAACAATCAATAATAAAATGTATTAAGACTTAGAATTAAATCTTTTTGATGGTAGGATTAAAAGACTATTACAATTCGTCTTTGGATAAAATATTCTAGACAATTCAATGTACTCATTTGATAACAAAATCGAATGATCATGGATAAGATTATTGATGTAGTTCACCACCATGCGAAACGCGGATGATTTACGTAGTAAAAGTATAAAATATAATATATATATGAGTTTCTTATATTATTATAAAACTTTAGTACGATATGATATTTTAGTATTTATATTATAATACGAAATATCATATTAAATACCAAATTAATTTAAAATGTGTATCAAAATACCATAATATCCAAAGTGCAATATAGAAAATTTCAATTTCGATATAATATTCGGTATACCATATCATGGTATCCAACCTTTTATAGCAGGAAAACAAAGCCCAAATATCAACCCGCCAACTATAAAACCTCACAATTCACTCTGTTCTTTCGTTCTCTTTTGACATTGAAAACCCAAGCAGAGCTATCGAAAAATCATTGAAAAGGAGGCAAAAAGGTATGAATTTAGTATTTCCCCCAAAAGCCAATTTCAAAAAATCAAATTAACTGAAATTATTGCTAATTTTTCATTACAGTTTGCTAGTTCTGGGGAAGATTTTTTTCAATTTGGTATTTCTGTTGAGGAGAAAGACAAACTTGTAGCAGAGGTGATTCGGTATCTATTATTTTAGAGTGAAGAGAGTTCAGGGTGTCCAATAAAGAGGGAGGAGCTAACCCAATTGATCACTGGCAAGAGTTATCGTCAAAGAAATCTCCATGTTTTTGTTATAAATGAGGCAAAATCAAAACTTTCCTCCATTTTTGGCTTTGAAATGAGGGAACTTCAACACTCTCGCTCTTCTGTTCCTCAAAACCCTCGTTCATCTCAGCAAGGTGTTCTTTAAACTATTCAATCTTCTTTTATTTCAAAATTTTAATTGGATTAAAACTCCCAATAATGTGTACTGTAGCCTTGGTCTTTTAGCTTTATTTTATTGGTGGATTAGAAAGAGCTTTCTGTTTATTCACCTCCCCAATATTTAGGGAAAAAGCCTCAATGAAGTGGTTGAGAGACAAGAGGTCTCAGGTTCAAATCGCAGATGAGATTCAGAGTTACCTGGTAGTACCTATTGCAGGTGACAGTGTTGCAGGTGAGAGGTGACAGGTATCTCATGAAATTAGTCGAGTTGCGCGAAAGCTAGCCCGGATACCACGGTCATAAAAATAAATATAGTGCCAAGTACATAATTTTGCTCCCTTTCTTTCCTTTCTATTTTTAGTTTTAGAGTAGATAGAGAAGATTTGATCCATTCCTGAGCTTCTACTGGATGTCATCGGAGGGTATTCAGTCTTCAAGAAGAAAATGGAGAGCCTCTTCTTGACTTGCAAAACATTAGCCAGGTAAAGGAGGATGGGTTGCACTGGGATAATGGACAATGTAACAATAGAAACTTATATTAAGTTACTCAAGATGCACCCATCTAGGAAGGGGATAGATTGCACTCATGTGTGGTGAAATGAGGGTTTTGAAGTAACAGAACAGATCTGGTGAATTTATATAGTCAACGTCAACTAGTTTAGGACTAAGGTTTGTTGATTGTTGATTGTACTGAGTAACTAAAATCTTGCATTGTTTGCATGCCGTGTTGAATATTTCTTTAGGTAGTTGATTTAGCTTCTTTATTTATCAAAAAAGAAAAAAAAGAAAAGAAATCTGTAGGCATACCATTCAAAACTCCTCTTGCATTCCATCTGAATATCTTTGTGAGTAATTTTAGTTTTCATACAAGTTTTCAAAAAACACAAGGAATACAAAATATCAAAAATGCCGATATGTATCAGAAGTAGCATCTTCCATCATCCCAATCAAAATTCATTTATACTCGCAGGCGGAGTGGCCTGCCTCTTTTATGAACTTCCATTTCTGGTTTCACCGGTCAAACGGTTTTCTGGAAGTGTTTGCAAGGCTGATCTTGAGCTTGCTGCCTTGATTTTAGCAACGTCGTTTCCACTAAGATCTTTTGTGATCTGTAGCTCTTTAAACATTTTTGTAGCTTCCTTAAGCTTAAATCTTTCAAAGATTGTTTATTGCCATTGCCAGCAGTGCCTTCACTTCCTTTCGTGTGAACTGAGTTTTCTTTGTTATATGTAACAAGTATCTGCCCTATGCTTGTCGCTGTTGATGAGTTCTTAAGTGGTGTCTTGCTTGAGAACTTCTTCACTGGTGTCAGGTAGCTTGTCTGAGTGATATGTTTTGGCTTTGTGCTTGCCAAGGCTGAAGGATTTTGCATAGGATTCAGTTCCCCAGTGAAGAGTGTTTATGGGGCAGCATTAGGTATGAGATACACCAAGGGATGAAGAGCATGAGAAACACTATCCACATTAGCCTCATGATGATCAATTACTGATTGTTGCATAGGTTCTTCTCCAACAACTTCTATAGTAGTGTCTGAAACATTTCAACACTGGTGACTTTCACCCACCTTAATCTCGCACTCACCTTCCTGGGAAGCGTCAGGCATGAGAGAAGCAAGGACAGAAGACTATGAGCTTCACTCTCCATAGTAGCCTCAGCGTAGTCAACTTCGGATTCTTCTATGGGTTATCCTTGTCCAACAACTTCCATAGCATCAGCTGGTGCATCCACATTAGCCTCAGAACGATCAACATCATATTCTTCCATGGGTTCTTCTCCAGCAACTTCCAGATCATGAGCTGCACTATCGACATAGCCGCAGAATGATAAACTTCATATTCTTCCACGGGCTCTTCTTCTCCAGCATCTTCCATGTTAGTTTTTGGAATTATTTTTCAGACACTGCTGACTTCCACTAACCTTAGCCTCCACCTCACTATTGAATTCCCCGAACAAATTCACCTCTACATGAAAATCTATGTTTGTGTCTGGATTGGCACTCACAGGTTCTCCCATCAACTATTGTTTTCCTGCAATGTCGGTTACATTCTCCACCCTCATCCACTTGACATTCAAACATCTGATTAAAATTATCTTCTTTCTCTCCATTTTCTGCCACTAAATCAGATGTATCACCACAATGGATGAGCCGGGCTCACCCGGTTCATGCAGCTGCTTGGTCAGAACCACATTACCACCTGATTATCTCTTCATATCATCACCCAAGTTCTGGTTTTTGTTCTGAAAATCTATTTCCTATTTAGCCTCAGCATGATCAATTTCTAATTCTTCCATGGGTTCTTCTTCTCTTCAGATCCATTGTTATTGTGACCAAGTGCTACTTCCTTTGATCCCTCTTCTGCTTTTGTATCTAAAGCAACAACTACCAGGGCACTGCCACAGTCTTGTTGATAACCATCTTCCATCTCTACTTCATTTTGTACCATTGGTATTTGAATCTTGACTTGATACAATATCTGATTCATTCTTGATGTCTAACTCTCAGATGATTTCAAATCGATACCATTTTATGTCTAATTCTTCAGTCTTGTGAACAGAATACCGCTCAGAGTCTACCTCCAAACTTTCATAAGTTTCTTCAAAGAACGCATCAAACGTGATGGTTCCTGACTCTTCATTCTCTTGTGTGCTTGATTCCTGCATAGGTTTCTAGCTAACTTTGAGAAATCCCACTGTGGTGCTAGATGCATACTTATTCTTGCATAGGTTTCCTGCTATTGTGCAATTACCTTAACTTAGAGAAATCCCACTGTGGTGCTAGATGCATACTTATTTGACCCAATATCACTTTCATCTGTAAGCCTGAAATTAATCTGAACCAGCTCTTGTCCGACATTCAATTAGTAGTTCCTCACAATTATCAAATACTCATCAACCACTATACACAGATGAATTTTCATTACAAAGTTTCTCACTAAATAAAAAAGATAGAGCATAATATCAACAACAAGCCATATCAAAATAACCTAAAACAAGAAATAAACAAAACACACATTTCACCATATTAGATTAAAAAAAACTATAAACTGTTCAAACTAATAAAGTTAAATGTTATTCAAACTAACCAAAATAACAAGAACCCACAATGTCTCCAGATTGTGAGTCTTGAAAGTTATAATAATGAAATTGGAAATGACCACAAAATCGAATTAACTGAAATTATTGCTAATTTTTCATTACAGTTTGTCTAGTTCTGGGGAAGATTTTTTTCACTTTGGTATTTCCGTTGAGGAGAAAGACAAGCTTGTAGCAAAGGTGATTCAGTATGTATTATTTTAGAGTGAAGAGAGTTCAGGGTGTCCAATAAAGAGGGAGGAGCTAACCAATTGATCACTGCCAAGAATTATCGTCAAAGAAATGAGTTAACTTCAACGATCCCGCTCTTCCGCTACTCAAAACCCTCGCTCATATCAGCAAGGTTTTCTTTAAATTATTCTTCCTATTTTATTGAATGTTCAATTGGATTAAAACTCCCAATAATGTGTACTGTAGCATGGGCATTTTAGCGTTATTTTATTGGTGGATTAATAAGAGCTTGGTGTTTATTCACCTCCCCATATATTTAGGAAAAAGGCCTTCCTGATGTGGTCTAGTAGTCATATGTGGTCTAGTAGTCAATGAAGTGGTCTAGAGCCATGAGGTCTCAAGTTCAAATCTCGGATAGATTCTTCTCATCTGTTCTAACATTAGTATACAGAAGTAAGGTACTTGCGGGTGGGAGGTGACAGTTATGTTGTGAAATTAGTTCAGGTGCGCGAAAGCTGACCCGGACACCACGGTCATAAAATAAATATAGTGCTAAGTACATAATTTTGCTCCCTTTTTTCCTTTCTATTTTTAGTTTTAGAGTAGATATATTTAGTCTTCAAGAAGAAACCGAAGAGCCTCTTCTTGACTTGCAAAACATTAGCCAGGTAAAGGAGGATGGGTTGCACTGGGATAATGGACAATGTAAAAATAGAAACTTATATTAAGTTACTCAAGATGCACCCATCTAGGAAGGGGATAGATTGCACTCATGTGTGGTGAAATGAGGGTTTTGAAATAACAGAATAGATCTAGTGAACTAATATAGTCAACGTCAACTAGTTTAAGACTAAGGTTTGTTGATTGTTGATTGTTGATTGTCACGCCCCGAGCCTACACCCTGGGCGGGATTGGCACTCCAAGACCATTGCTTGCCTCAAGCGGACCCTTAGCCTGGCTTACTTAACTCAGCGGAAGACATTATTCTTACTTATAATGATCAATAACACTTAACTGAACTGAATAATAAAATAACTGAGAATGTTTAAAGGTTAAATATTCAACTTGGCCAAAAGTGGCAACCCAAGTCTTAACAATAAGAAATGATAATGAAAAGACTCAAAGGACTAACATCTGACTATCTATGAAGCCTCTAAAACAACTGAGATGGATGTTGGGACAACCCCACAACATCCTAATGAACTAACTAGAAAATAATGAAAATAGATCCTTCGGAATGCAAGGAGGCTCACCGACTAACTCTGAACTGCTCTATGGATAAACGGTGTGCTGGAATGCCGATCCTAGTTACCTGTGTCTATATCATAAGACGATGCAGGCCAACTGACATCAATACATTGAATCTACGAGTATGCGAGTTGGAACACTAAAACAACATAGGCTTGAAAGAGATTCTGAAAGGAACACTTACCTTGGCTCTTCTCAACTCATGAATACTTAACTGAACTCATTTAATTATAAAGCAGTTTAAAACAAGTGCAAATATAATGAAAAAAGAAAATTGTTTAAAACATGATGTCAACTCATAATCATAATATCATAAAAGACATATCATGCTCCCTCTCAAAATCTACTTGTGCAATGCATGAATGAGGTCCCATACCCCCATTCATTCTAAGCAAAACCCCTTGAGGAATCATGCAATTTCTACTGTGGGGGTTTCTCTAACCGACAACCATCACATAAGAGCTATTGTGATGATACAACGATTTTCCTCACGCTGCCAGCGCATCCTATACCCGACCAAAGGTATAGGACCTGAAGTACTAAGTAGATCCATTAGTCTATTGTGAAAAGGGTTCATCTAAAAAGTATGACCCTTTTCTATCCATGGTGGCTACATGGTTTTATGGAGACGTGAGTTATTTGAACTCATGCTCGCCCCCAATTTGGTACTCAATACTACTCCCAAAATATACTAGCTCTTATGTTTTTTTTAAAAAAAACATACTTCTTCTGTGATTTGAGATTAGTGCTAAAAAACTTAGCTCAAAGGCTATCTTGGAAATCTCAGTTTCCCTTATTGCTTCATTTAGAAAGCTATTACGCTTTTCTGAAAAACTAGCCCGAAGGCTCTTTGGAAATCTCAGTTTTCGTTCTTATTTAAATGCGAAAACATTTTTAAATCTCTTTGGGAATACATAGTCCCATATACTTCTTTGAAGAAAAGAACTTCAACTTTACATCTTTACTGAACTCAAAACTTAAGTCTTAAAAAAAAGTTAAAACATTTGTGAAACTCTTGGAAAACTTTAAGAACTTATCTTAACTTGACTATTAATTGATCTTGACTTGACTCTTAACTGATCCTTGAATTAAATTATGGATTCAAGGATTAAGATTTGGGTTTGGAAAGATCTCATGTTGTTTAGGAATGATTTTAGATAGCTAGACATGAGAAAAGACCAAAAATCAAAATTTGAAGGTGGATCCACGACGCAGAGGCATAATTAAATTTTGGTTTTGAAAACGTCTTTTGAGGCAGAACTCCTCATGTCA
This sequence comes from Solanum chiquidenum, assembly GCA_029582725.1. Lineage (NCBI taxonomy): Eukaryota > Viridiplantae > Streptophyta > Magnoliopsida > Solanales > Solanaceae > Solanum > Solanum chiquidenum. The sequence goes on from JAJOOS010012954.1 coordinate 11,596, forward strand.
GCTCCGCGACGCGGAGCTGAATTTTTCAAAACTGGGCACTAGGCGCGCGACGCGCGGCCACCCCCTAATTTCGTCTTACGAAATTTCTTCTTCGTTTTCCAACCCCAATTCATCCAAACTCGGTTCTTTTTCTCAAATTACTTTTAGATACAGATACCCAACAAATGTACCTAAGAACCTAACTTGAAACGACTCTATAATGAAACGTAATAAACTCAGAAACTTCCCAACTCAGGCAAATTCAAGGACAATATATGAATTTCAAGAATAGGTATCAATATCATCAACATTCAAGCGCTTTTAGGACGAATCCAAACTGTAATAAATATGCTTGGCATGTGGGAGAACGATCCCAACGTTATGAGAGCCTCACATACCTGATAGAAGTAAATCCTTGGCGAAACACCAACTTTTTTGATCGATCTTGATGAATTTCCTTTTTCTCCTTCTTCTTTTCTCTTCTCCTTTCTCTTTAGCCCTAGCGTGAAATTCCAAATTCTAAAACTAAATAAAATCTGATTTGGCCCATATTAAACTCCTAAAAATGGATTAAAATAATAGGGCAATGAAAAGACTAAACTACCCCTTAAAATTTTGGATTGGACATTTCCTTAATCCAACAGCCCAACTTCCAAAGGGCATAACTCACTCATACGAACTCGGAATCGAGCAAAATTGGCGGCGTTGGAAAGATAATTCCAAGAGCTTTTCAACCATATCTGGAACTACACTAAATCATCCTGATCTACGAGTTATGATCGTTTGAAGTTGACCAAAAACTCACTTTAACTTACTTAAAAATTTCCAGATTTCCTCATTCTTTCCAAAAGTAACTATTTCCAGATTTTTAAACTTCCTTCTAGTTCTTTCTAGTTGCGAGATGTTATATTGATTGTACTGAATAACTAAAATCTTGCATTGTTTGCATGCCGTATTGAATATTTCTTTAGGTAGTTGATTTAGCTTCTTTATTTATCAAAAAAAAAAAAGAGGAAAGAAATCTGTAGGCATACCATTCAAAACTCCCCTTGCATTCCATCTGAATATCTTTGTGAGTAATTTTAGTTTTCATACAAATTTTCAAAAAATACAAGGAATACAAAATATCATAACATCATAGAATGTACAACAAAACATAGTGAAGCCTATCAAAATATAATTTTACAATTGAAAAGGCAGTTACATACATCATTACAATTGTACTCTACGAGGTTTGATATCTTGAAATGTCTTAATAATAGCATCATTAGAAATACTACTAAATACATCTTTTTTTTTAAAAGGCACCAAACAATAACTAAAAAAACCATCACTCATTTGACTTCGTAAGTCATTCTTGATAAACTTCATTGCTGAGAAATTTCTTTCAACGAATACAGTGACAACTGGTAGAAGTAGAGCAAGTTTCACTTAGCGGAATACCTGAGAATAATTTGAATTTTTTTTTCTGGACTAATCTTTTGGAAAGATCACAAAATCCATTTAGATCGGAGAACCTTTTATCAATATCACAAACATCAATAATGTAACTTGCGATTTGATTCTCAAGAGTATCCATATTAAATTCATCAAAGTCATCTAGACATAATTCAGTCATTCTCATTACTTTTTTTAATGTTAAAACTTGAAAATGAGTTAATTGAATTCAAACAAGTAATTTCATGAAGCAAATCAGTAGCCACCTCATTAAACGATCATTAAGTTCTTGAAGTTGTCAATCAATAATATTGTAAAACACTTTAATAAGGTAATGATGCAAAACTGTATAGTGAGCAAGTCTTTGTCGTGATTTTAAAGAGCTAACATATAGGTCCTCAAAGTTAGGTATCAAAATTTCATGTTTCGTACAAAATATAGATATCTTAGCAATAAGAGAATTCTATTCATCATCCCTTAAAACTTGCAACATTCTCTTTGCTACTTCAACAAATAGCATGGCGTTTGCAACATTTTTTTTTGTAAGCATTTATTGAGCTCATTTGTGATTGCTATTACACCTCTCATCAAATGCAAGATGAACGCAACCTCAAATGTTCGACAAGATTCAACATGTCCTGTCGCCTTGTCTCTTTCATCTATACTTCGTGCATCTATAGCAAGTAATTCAAGAACATCAAGAATATAGCCAAACGTATGAATAAAATATTAAATGATGTATAATGAGATTTCCAACGAGTATCACAAGCTCTTGAAAGACCAAGTTATTGATTCAAACCCCTACCTGTTGTAAGTTCATTCATATCTAATGCCTCTTGAATTGGTTGCTTTTTGAAAATTTCGTAATTTATCCATACACTTAAAAGAAGATCCCAATTCATTTAAAATATTTGAGACCAATACTACAAGTTTTTCCACTTCAACACACTTTTTAGAGACCCCAACAAGAGTTTGTTGAAGTTGATGAGCAAAACAATGGATGAAATGAGTCGATCTACTTTCTTGCCTAATCAACATTTTAAGGCCATTGATCTCACCTTGCATATTGCTTGCCCCATCTTAACATTGTACACACTAAACTCAAAAAATGTTGAGCAAGTAAATTAACAATTGCCTCCTTTAATTTATGGATAAAACACTAGTATCTTGAACATGAACAATGTCAATAAGTCGCTCCATCACAAATTTCATTCTATCAATTTACCATAATACAATAATCATTTGCTCCTTGCGTGAAATGTCAAAAGATTCATCAACTAGTAAGAAAAAGTAGTCACCATTTAGTTCCTCAAGAATAGCTTTAACTGTTTCTATCTTATATGTAATCACAATATCTTTTTGAATCATAGGAGAAGTCATTTGATTATTTTGAGGGGCATTTTCAAGTACATAATCATGAATTTTTATCATAACTTTTTGCATACGATGAGAGAATCTGAAGAAAATTACTCCTACTAAGTGATGCTTTGAATTCATCATGACCTCGAAATGCGAATTCCTGAGTTATGAGAAGTTTTACTACATCAACCGAAATACTTAAGCGGATATAATATCCATGCTTAATTTGCTTAGATTGTCTCTCAAATACAAGTTGAATAGACTGTCGTGGTCGTAGTAAATATTAACATTTCTTTTTTGATCGATTATGTATGTTATTCGGTAGATCAATATGCTTGTTAAGACTACTCTTTTTATTCTAACTCTTAAATTATGTACATGAAAATACTTCACCTTCACCTTAATTAATTTTATGATCTTTAAATAGGTAACAATACAAATAATAGGCTGCATCTTTACTAACACTATACTCTAACCAATCATGATATGCATCATCAAATCATTCATGGTTAAAACGACTCATTAATCTAGAAATATTTGTTTGAGGATACTCATGCACCTCTAGGCGAGGTTGACAAGGGCCATTCACAAGGTATGCTCTTCTAATAACATCATGACACAATGTATGCTCTTCTAATAACATTATGATGATTTGAATGATAATTCAATATCAGAGTTCTTTCACTGGGATTAAACTTTAAAGAACTCAAATCAAATTCTTGACAAGAATGTGATGATACTTCTGAATAGTTGACATTTCCTTCTTGGTTAGATTGTCTATGACTATGAGAGGCTCAACTTGATTTCGATACTTGGGTAAAGTACTTCTTCATTGAATATTGAGATTGAATTGTAAAGTAAGAATTTAAAAGAATTAAGCACACAATAAGAACCAAAAAAAAAAAAATCGAACAAAAAATCCTAAGCTGTGTTTATTTCATTATTAAATTCGATTTCTCTCTCTTCAATTTTAGACTAAGAATAATATATAAAATCAGCAAAAAAATAATAATTAAAACTTCAATGATATCACTAAACGAAGTCAAAACTCTCCAATGAAAAAATAAAAAAATTGTGAAGAGGAATAAATGCTCAAATTAAATCAGCCAAATAAGAGAAATCACATTAGGAAATAATAACATAAGGTATATAGAATTCTAGAAAAATAAAATAAATCAAGAACTTACCGAGGTAGTTATTAATGGAAATGGGAGAGACAATTGTTGTCATTTAGGCTTCAGCTTTTTAGACTTCAGCAACAACCAATCCAGCAATAGCAGCGTTATCCAAAAGCACCGTCATAGGCTCGCAACATTAACAAGAGGGTTGCGAACTTGTAGACTTGAAGTGAAACTAGAAGATAAAGTCAACTGTATTGAGAAACTCAGAGACCGATGGAGAAAGATAAAAAAGGGTAAAGATCCTAGAAGAAAGGGTTTTTTAATGTTTGACTTTGTAATTAGGGATTAAACTAATAAAATTCTCAAACAACGTATTTATTTTTTGGAAGTAAACGGCTATGTTTTTTGGTTCCATTATTTAAAAAAAATTGGAATGCCTAAAACTAAGTTGATAAAAGTATGCCATCAACAAGACTCGAACACGCACACGTAGTGTGAAATCCTGAACCCCTTCGCCATTGAGCTATACCTTTAGTATATGTTCAGGGGTTCTATATTAAATATATACACATAAACTACAATTTTGATCTTGTATATATAGTGTAATTTTTCGACGAAGAGGGTTCGGATGAACCCCTGGACTCTACGTAGATCCACCCCTGGATGCAACCTATTGTTTGTATTGTTATCTATTCAAAGATCATAACATTAATCAAGCTGGAGGTGAAGTATTTTCATGTACAAGATTTAAGAATTGGAATAAAAAAAGAAGTCTTGACAAGCATATTTGTCTACCGAATAGCATACATAATCCGTCAAAAAAATGTCAAGATTTACTACGACCACGACATTCTATTCAATTTATATTTGAGAAGCAATCTAAGCAAATTAAACATGGATTTTATATCCGCTTAAGTGTTTTGGTTGATGTAGTAAGACTTCTCATAACTCAGGGATTCACATTTCGAGGTCGTGATGAATCTAAATCATCACTTAGTAAGGTAATTTTCTTCAGATTCTTTCATGGTATGCAAAAAGGTGTGATAAAATTCGTAATTATGTACTTGAACATGCCTTTCAAAATAATCAAATGACTTCTCCAATAATTCAAAAAGATATTGTGATTGCATGTAAGATAGAAACACTTAAAGCTATCCCTGAGGTTCTAAATAGTGACTACTTTTCCTTTCTTGTTGATGAATCTTTTGACATATGACGCAAGGAGCAAATGATTATTGTATTACGGTATATTGATAGAATGAAATTTGTGATGGAGCGACTTATTGACATTGTTCATGTTCAAGATACTAGTGCTTCATCCCTAAAGGAGGCAATTGTTAATTTATTTCCTCAACATTCTTTGAGTCCATTAAGTGTGTGTTTGGACAATGTTACGATGGGACAAGCAATATGCAAGGTGAGATCAATGACCTTAAAATGTTGATTAGGCAAGAAAGTAGATCGGCCCATTCCATCCATTGTTTTGCTCATCAACTTAAACTAACTCTTGTTGGGGTCTCTAAAAAGTGTGTTGAAGTGGGAAAACTTGTAGTAATGATCTTATATATTGGGATCTTCTTTTAAGTGTATAGATGAATTATGAGATTTTCAAAAAGCAACAATTCAAGAGGCATAGATATGAGTGAACTTACAATTGGTAGGGACTTGAATCAACATCTTGGTCTTTCAAGAGTTTGTGATATTAGTTGGGGATCTCATTATAAATTCTTTAACAATTTTATTTTTATGTTTGACTCTATTCTTGAATCACTTGCTCTTGATGCACGGAGTATGGATGAAAGAGCCAAGGCAATGGGACATCTCGAATATTTGAGGTTCCGCTCATGTTGCATTTGATAAGAGATGTATTAACAATCACAAATGAGCTCAATGAATGCATACAAAAAAAGGAGCAAGATGTTGCAAATACCACTTGTCGAAGTAGCAAAGAGAAGGTTGCAAGTTTTAAGGAATGATGAATGAAATTCTCTTATTGCTAAGGTATTTATATTTTGTATGAAATTTTGATACCTAACTTTGAGATCCATATGTTAGCACTTTAAGATCACGACGAAGACTTGCTCACTATACAATCTTACATCATTACCGTGATGAAATGTTTTGCAATATTATTGATTGACAACTTCAAAAACTTAGTGATCGTTTTGATGATGTGACTACTCATTTGCTCCATGAAATTACTTGTTTGAATTCAGTTAACTCATTTTTTAAGTTTGACGTAAAAAAAGTAATGAGAATGGCTGAATTATATCAAGATGGCTTCGATGAATTTAATATGAGTACTCTTGAGAATCAACTTGCAAGTTACATTGTTGATGTCTGTGATGTTGATGAAAGGTTCTCCGATCTAAATGGACTTTGTGATCTTTTCAAAAGATTAGTCCAAATAAAAAACATTCAAATTATTCTCTGGTATTTCGCTTAGTGAAACTTATTCTACTTCTACTAATTGTCACTGCATCCGTTGAAAGAGCTTTCTCAGCAATGAAGTTTATCAAGAATGACTTGCGGAGTCAAATGAGTGATGATTTTTTTAGTGCTTGTTTGGTGTCTTTTTTAGGAAAAGATGTGTTTGATAGTATCTCTAATGATGCTATTATTAAGACATTTCAAGATATGAAACCACGTAGAGTACAATTGTAATTATGTATGTAGTTGCATTTTCAATTGTAAAAACTATCTTTTGATAGGTTTCACTATGTTTTGTTATACATTCTACGTTTTGATGATTTTTGTTGGAGAAATCGTGGGTTCTTGTTATTTTGGATAGTTTGAATCAAATTTAACTGTATTAGTTTGAACAGATTATTTATATATTTTGATCTAATATGGTGAAATGTGTGTGTTTTGTTCATTTCTTGTTTTAAGTTATTTTGATATAAATTGTTGTTGACATTATGTTCTGTCTTTTTGATTTAGTGAGAAACTTTGTAATGCAAATTCACATGTGTTTAATGGTTGATTCGAATTTGATAATTGTGAGGAATTGCTAATTGAATATCGGAGAAGAGCTAGTTGAGATCAAATTCAGGCTTACTGATGAAAGTGATATTGGGCCAAATAAGTATGCATCTAGGACCACAGTGAGATCTCTCAAAGTTAAGGTAATTGCACAGTAGCTCAAAAGTTGTGAAATTTCTTCACTTTTACTTGATTATGTGAATATGACTTGTGTTGCATCTCTCTTTATTATCATGTTATAACTTGTTTCTTAAGAATTTGTCTTCTCCTCATGTTGCATTCTACATTTATGTTTGATCTATTTAAGGTTTTAGGTATATGTGCTCTAAATTAAGTATTTTTTATCCGATCCGTTCATATCTGATCCAGTTCGTTTATTTGCGTGTTTAGTTTTCTTTTTTTGAACTCCCTTGATGAAAATTCTGCCTCCGCCATTGATCCTAACTGGGAGTGCCCCCTCACTTTTGTGTAGTTTGATCTCCAAGGTACAATCACTACAATAGAAGAAACATTTAGTGGTAATAGATTTTTCTTTTAGAGGTAATATTTATTGCCATAAAAATATTTAGCGCTAATTGAATTAATGTCATTGCATCTACAGTTCCTAAAGCCTTTAGCGATAATTGAATTAATGTCATTGCATCTACAGTTCCTAAAGCCTTTAGCGACATTTATATAGACTGTTAGTTATAAATACTTATATTTATTATTGTTGCTAAATCCTTTATTTGTTGTTGTGAATCAAAATTTGCAGTGAAGATAGGGAAGTCTTGCATTACTTTCTTGGCATTGCAGTCCAACGTGACACACATGGAATGTTTTTTAGAGTCAAACTCTTTAAAATCTTTAAGTTTTTAAAATAAAATATACATATTTGACGACTACGTAAAAAGTACATAATTGACAATTCAGAAAAAATATTTTCCACCAGAAGGGGTAAAATGACTTCCCTCACTTTTGGAAAATATTTTCTTACAACCAAAGGTTAACAAGTGTATTGATCTTGAGTATTTGTTGCTTCATCCAGGGGACCAAAAAAGCAGAGGAAGGAAATTCCTGCACAAGAGTGACACAGTTTTCGAGCTAAAGTTAATGGTCGAGTTTGTTGTGATGTATTTCCTGTAAGATGTTTGACGTTTTTTTCTGCCAATAACTGATATTTTGATTGCTTGATTGTTCCCCGAGTAATTTCTTGTTTTGGTTAAGTGATAATCTGCAATAAACTAGTATTGGTTTTGGTATCTAAACATTTTAGAGCGTTCATTCAAATTTTAGCACACTACTCTTGGTTTTCTATCTTTTTGTTCACATGATAGCACATATATATCGTCTATCAAGAGTTTGAAAGTTCAGGTTATCAACCAACTGAGCTACTAAGCTTCCCCGGGATCATCAACTGTGTTGAAGTACAATGTTGAAAGTTTGTCATCAAATTTGGAAACCAGTTGATGGACAGACAACCTGCAGTACTGCTTTCCTAGTCGAGCAATGAATTAAATTTTCAATTATATTCTTGAACATATCGTCTCCTTGGATTATGGGCTGCTCCTCAAACTCAACCAGAGGCATCCACAAAAAGATCAAAAGGCAGCTCGAGTAAAAACCAAAATCCTCTACTTTTATTTTTTTATAAAGACTGAATATCAAAATGGATGGGTAGTCATTTTTTTTCACCGTTCGAATAAATGTTTTTTGGAAAATAGAAAGGAGCCTGAGTCAAAAGGCATCTTAGCTGTAAAGATTAGCTTCTTTGTTTTTTCTGTGTGTGGTTGTCTAATTCTTTTAAGTTATTAAATTCTAAATTAATTATTTGTATATATTTAATGAACTTGTTATTACATATATAAAGTTTAAACCAAAATTCTTAGAGTTAGGCCTAATTCATAATTTATATTCTAGCTCCACCTTAGAAGAGTGTCGTCTCTTTTGGAATCACAATATTGATAATTACTCCAATAATTTTGCCCTTTTTTTGTAGTGTAGAAAAGTAGCTTTACATTATTATCTTATCTTGCTAGTGCCTTTCCTTTTTCTTTTCCTTCGAATATATGTGCATGCCAGCTGACTGATATAGTAGAAAGTAACACATATATACTATTGCCCTCTAACAAATAGAATTTATTTAATGAATTAAAAAAATAGTTTTTTAATTCAAAAAATGTTAGGCTACTTTAAAAAATTAACTCACTGATTTTCTGCAGCGTTACCCCAATAATTGTCTTTGCATTTTTCTATTAGTTCTCGGAATTCTGCTTTATAAACAAATATATTTATCAGTTTAGCTTCATTTGATTATATATCTTTGAGAACAGCATTAGTATTCTGGTAAGAAATATTTTTATTTTTCCTTACCTTGAGAATTGTTCAATGGACATAAGAATTTCTGTTGTATCTGGCTGTGTTGTTGAGGTTGGGAAGTTCATGTGTAAATGTATTTATCCTAAGATTGGAAATATTGTTTGTTTCTCACTGAATATTGAAATTCTGAGTACGGAAATGGAGAAGCTAATAAATTTTAGAGATGATATCAAAGAAACCGTTGAAGGAGATGAGGGAAAAGGCTATAAACCAAAACCAGATGTTCTCAAGTGGATCAAAGATATTCGCGAGCTGGAGATTGAATGGAAAACTATGCAAGAAAGCATTGCAACGACAAGACACTTATACGTATACGTGTTGGCCAAATTGCAGCCTTCGTTCAAAAGTCTCCACTCAAGCACGAAACATCCAAGATCAATTTTGCAGACTTAAAGAGGTCGGAGAAAGCTTTGGATCAAATGAAAAAAGTTGATGAGTTCATCCCGGTATCATCCATAGAAAGCCAGCCAGCTGCAACAAGAAATCTCCACAAAATCTTGCAACTATATATTGGAAGATGATAAGGTATTGATGGAATTAAATTAAATCAAGATTAATAATCCTGAATTTTATTAATTCATGTCTAATTAAATTTTAGGGAAAAGGTACATGTACCCTACCGAAGTTTCAACAACATAATATAGTGTTATTAACAATTTCTGTTGCATGTGGTTTATAAAATAAAAAAATGTGAGTTTCCGAAAATAATGAAAAATTGATCTTGTTTAACTAACTCAAAAGAAAAAAGGGAAAAAGGACAAATATACCCCTGAACTATCGTTAACGGTATATAAATACCCTTCGTCATACTTTTCATTCACTAATACCCCTGCCGTCCAAAAATCAGTGCACATTTTCCCCTCCCACTAACGGAAGACTTATTTAGTACACGTGTCGCAATCCTACAACTCAACCCGATTTGATAAATTATTTTAACCCAAAATTCAAATACCCGCCCATTACCCATTTAACCCACCCAATTTACCCATTACCCACACAAATAAACCCATTTTCTTAAGTCATCTTCTTTTATCTAGAACTTTCATTAAAATAAGGCCTCAACCACCATGAAAGAATTTTCATTAAAATCAGGCCTCAACCACCATGAAAGCTCACTGTGAAACTCAAGGAAGAATTGAAAAACTAATACCAACTAGATTAAATCCTCAACTTCCGACAATCAACGCCAGCAAGAGTTAGTTTTCAGTCACCGTCTTCTCATACCTACCAGAATTTCTAAGATCTAATTGACATATTCTCTGCAAGAATCTGTTGACCCACTTGCTATTCCCAATGTTCCACTCAGTTCCCCACTATTTTTTACCTCTTTTTGCCCCCACACTTCTCTTCTTTTCTCTTCCTTTTTTTCTGATGAGATCTGTACTAATTTTAGCTCAAATTGTTGTTGTTGCTATGCTGGTAGTGGTGTTTTGCGGCTGCCATTGGGGATTGCTGCTTGGCCTCATGGTTTGAGTATATATGATTCTAAAATTACTGATGCACAAACTATTGGATTTGAAACTTATGGTGTCAACTCAACTTTTAATGAGTATGGAAAATTAATCAGATTTTATCTTCTTTGATGGGTAGAGAAGATGACTTAAAAGAAAATGGGTTTATTTGTGTAGGTAATGGGTAAATTGGGTGGGTTAAAAGGGTAATGGAGCGGATATTTAATTTTAAGTTAAATAATTAGTCAAATCGGGTAGGGCTGTAGGATTGCGCCACGTGTACCAAATAACTTTTCTGTTAGTGGGAGGGGCAAATGTGCACTGATTTTTGAATGGTAGGGATATTAGTGAACGAAAAGTATGACGAAGGGTATTTATATATCATTAACGATAGTTCGGGGGTATATTTGTCCTTTTTCCCAAGAAAAAAAACCTCGTTTCTCACAAAAGTCTTCCTATCGTTATTTTCAATACTATATAGTAAAATCTTTTTTGAATCAAGAGTTTTAATTTTTGTGAGAAAATAATGTCTTGTGTAAGCGTCTTCATCCTTCAGACAAAATATATCTTCTTAAGGAGGTAAGTGGAGATTAAATTAACAAATTTGAGATCAAAACATAATATGACTGAATGATCAAAGCCTCCTACGTTTTCTTTATCTAATTTTCTAAATTTCTTCTATATGATCATTGTTGCATCTTTCACTTGTGGGTAAATTATTTTTTGTAAATTTGAATCCTTTCAGGTTTGCATCATCGGAGTGTATGGTATGGGAGGAGTTGGCAAAACTACTTTGGTGAAGAATCTGAACAATGAGCTTCTAAAGATTGATGTGTCAAAAGTCTAAACTGTCTTTTGGTGTTGTGATATGGATTACAATGCCCAAAACAACATACCTAACTAAGGTTCAAGCAAAATTTGCCGACAGATTAAACCTAAAGGTAGATGGCGAGGGAAGTGAAGAAAGCAATGCCAGCAAAATCTACCAAAGGCTTAAGGAAGAAAAGAGCTTCCTTCTCATACTAGATGATGTTTGGGCAGCTATAGATTTGGATCATGTAGGTGTGCCCCAACCTTAAGATCACGCAAGAAGTAAGGTAATGGCCAAGAATTTCGCTATTTCGATTTTGCTGGGTTTTGGGATCAAAACAACGTAGCAGCATATATTTAGAATAGGAACAATTCAAAAAAACAAATTAATAGGAAATGCTATTTATTTCGTAAGAATAAGAATTAATTTCGATGAAATGAAGGAGTTTTATGCGAATTGAGAAATGAAATCAAATGAGCAATTCTTTTAGGACTAGTTAAAATATATACAATAAAGTAATTACTTTACAATAAATATAGTCATATTTTATTTATATCTAAAAAAATAGCAAAAAAAGACATTAGAAGTATACATTGACTATACACTATACCTTGCCAAAAGTCATAGAAAGTACAATGATTATACATATAGCTTATCTTATACATGAACTATACACTATTTATACGTTATGATACACTAAAAAGATGATATAGTTTAACTATACATGAAGTACACATTGACTATTTAATCTCGATCTACTCAAAATCACCTCTAAACAATTTCAAAATTTTATATACAAAATCTTCTTAATATTTCAAGTTTTTTGATATATAATTCTGTAACGACCCATTAGGTAAACAAATTTCCAATTAAACTGTTTAGAATTTTAAACTTAAATTAACAAATTTGATTGCTGAACTACAAAGTCTTTATTATTATGATTATTACCAATATTTTGGTGGCTAATAAGGAATGATGAGTGGCAATGAAGGCCAATTATAAGCCAATGATTGAATAGTAATTGTTGGAAATAATTTGTAGGAATAGGGTGTATCAGCTGAGTTCTGTAATTTCTTTTGTTTCCCACGATTCCTCCTCCTCCTCCTCCTCATCATGGATCTGATACTACTAACTTGGCAACATCGTTTCCATGTAACTACAGGTTCGTTTACGATTCATGTAGTCTAAGGATGGAAAGAACTTTTACTGTTTCAACATAGCCCAAACAATACCTCAATAATGGCTAACATGGGTCTTACCAGGAACACCGGACTAAGCGAAGATCTTTCCATCCCTGAACTACACTACCTCGACCTTAGAGACATCGGAACAGTCCTTTTCTCACCATGTCTTAATAGTTTAAGTTGTTGTTAGTCCAACACGTATTGCTTAGCCTATCATTTAGGCTATTAAAATCTTTAAAACGTTTTAAATAATAAAAGAGGAAAAAGCAATACATTAATTGGGGACCTGCAGAAAAATCTAAAATTCATGACGTAAGGGCTTACGTCATGTTACATTATTGAACCGACATTGGGGTCCATAACTTTATAAAAGTATACAATTATTCTAACTTTTATAAAAGCTAGTGTCTTATCATCTAGTCTTTTCTAGCCTCCTTTCCCCGTAGTTTGTCTGAACTGAAAGATTCTTCTATCTGGTTCTTAAACTATTAAAGAAATGTTTCAATGTCCATCTCTTCCGTGCTATGAACACTTTGAGATTCTCCTGCTATACAAGTGTCTTCTTCCTCATTGGATGTAGCCATAGATATATTATCCGAATATTCTATGCCAATATTTTTTATTAATTTTTTCTTGACTTCTTCCATGTATGATGCAAGAAGTTCTGATTTGGAGATAGCCCCCTTCTTCATTTGTAGTTTCCTTGTTATTTGTTTAAAAGGACTGATATCATCTCTGCCTTGTGCGACTTCTGATTGACCCTTATTAACCTCAATAGAGTCGTTAGTGGAGTCTATAATCTCCTATACATGGACCTTTCCTTCAGCATCTCTCTAGAGTAATTTACTCCAAAATTTTGTATGAAATTTTCTCCTTAAGCAAGGGAATCCTTCTTCATTCATTTGGACTTCTATTGTCCATTTCATTATCCATGGATAGAGATTTCTATGGAAAAAAAAATACATTAATGGCATTCCTTTAAAATATATATCATCTTTTTGTAATTTTATTAATTTGGGTGATAATCAACCCATTCACTACTGACAAAACCGATTTGGTATATGTTGTTTAAAGACATGGGAGCATATTTTTTATAAACCATGAGTGCTTTTTATTAGCATTCTCATATAACAAGGCTTTATTAAAGCTTTCGATATAATCCCAGTAATTAAATTTGACCGCAATTTTTTTCTCTGGATGGGTGTATTCCATTTCCTTCATTGTGCTTATTCCCCATTCCTCTGGGTGAATATCTTTTTTATAATAAAATTTGAAAAGTTATAAAACTTTTTATTAGTGGTTGGGTAAAAGTGTTGGAATTTGGCAGACCCAATGGATGAGACTATTACCTCATAATGCATTCTGCATTTGTAAGTTGGGACAACATATGATGTTGTATCAAAATATTTGGTCATAATCTGTCATGAATTGTTTTTCCATTGTAAGTCTATTGGCTCAAGAAGAAGTATTACTTCATCTTTTTCTTTTTAATCCAATACTTCAATATTTTCATTTCCTTCCTCAACAACGGCCGAAGAATAAGATCGTTGGTTATTACCCTGAACTTGTTTGGATTGTATAAAATTCATGAATTCTCGATGTGCTTGTGTATGCTTCTGCAATGTTTGAAACTATTAGCTTCTGATTTCCTATTTGAGCCAAAATAGTATTTCTTTCTATAGGTGCTTTTCGTGTCTCTCTTCCTCTATTAGAGGAAGAACTTCCAGACAGTCTCATCATCCTACTATTAAGAGACAAAGAGTTATTACCTCAAATATTCTTTAGTAAGAAAATCGGAAAGACTATTATCTATTTCATTTTTATAATGTATTTCAAAATCGAATGGTGCCAACAAAGCTTGCCATCTTGCAAATATTTGTTTAGAAACATCATGTTTTACGTCTTTATTAAAGATGATTTTTGCTGCTTGACAATCAATTTTTATGATAAACTTTTGATTATATAAGTCTCCTTGAAATTTCAAAACACTTTTGACTATATCCAATATCTCTTTAGCTACAGTGGCATAATTTTTCTGGCTATTATTCCATTTTCCAGATAAAGCTGGATAAGATACTCTTGCCCTTTATTAGGAGAGATTTGTTTTAAAATTCCTCCATAGCCAATGTATGAAGCATCTGTCTCCACTATCTTTTGCCAATTGCTAAAGTGAGACAGGACATGTTATTAACTTTTGTCTTGATATGTTTTACTGCTTCCGTTTGGTCCTTCGACCAAGCTTGAGGATTCTTTTTGATTCTATCATATAAAATGACCGTATCTTTGGCTAGGTCCTTTATAAAAGGGGAAATATAATTAAACTTCCTAAAAATCGTTGAAGCTAGGTTTTATCAGTTATGATATTAGGAAACTTGGAAGCAAATTCTATACTTCTTTGAATAGGAATTATTTTTCTTTTTTCTTTATTGTGCCCTAAAAATCTAACATTCGTTTGAAAAATATACATTTTTGATTTAGATATGACCAAGCCATTTTGAACAATAATTTTCTTGAATAAATCAAGGTGTTTAAAGTGCATTTCTAAAGTTTTTGAAAATACTAAGATATCATCTATATAAACAATAATAAAATTGCTAAAAGAGTTGAAAGTATCATTCACAATCTTCTGAAATTCTGAAGGGGCATTTTTTAAGGCATGACATTTTATTCATATTGTCCCATTGGAACATTAAAAGTTGTTTTATATTTATCTTCCTCAGAAATTTGGATTTGTCAATAGCCTGCTTTTAAATCAAATTTTGAAATATAATAACATCATGATGTCGATCTAGCAAATCTTTTTTATTAGGAATAAGATATCTGATCCATTTTAAAACTTTATTAAAAGGTTTATAATTTATAACGAATCTAGGCACTCCTCATTCCTGCTCAGCCTGTTTGTTAACATAAAAGGTAGTACAAGACCATTGAGATTTTGAGGGCCTTATTAATCCCTTCTGCAAAAGAGTATTAATTTATTTTTTACATAAGTCTAGATATTCAAAATTCATTTGACAAGGTCCTGCCTTAGTGGGAATATTATCCTCAAAATATTCTTCTTCATATGGAAGACTGACTACATGCTTTTTCCTTTCCCAAAACACATTTGGATGGTCTCCACATATTTGTAGAGTGAATTGATTCTTTAATTTTTTTTCTTGGATTTTAGGATTTTGTAATTTCTCTTCTATAGTGAGGCTACAAATCTCATTTTTAAGAAAAACAATTTATTTATTATTTAAAGAAATCATATCTTTAACTTCATTTACAAATTTTGAAAATTAAAGAAAAAATTGAAAATTAAAGAATCAATTATCTCTACAAATATGTGGGGACCATCCAAATGTGTTTTGGGAAAGGAAAAATCATGTAGTCAGCCTTCCATATGTTTTACTATAACGGGCAAAATCACTTTCGGATAATAATCTAAAAGTACTATGATTAGAATCTACAGTAATAGTTTCTTCTGTGGTCTTGACAATTTGTTTAATCCCATTTTTTCAAAGGTACCCATTTGGTATATATCCTTGGGCTGAATTTTCTGAATTGTCCATTTATTAAGAAGATCTAGTTGTTGAGACATATCATATTCCTCTTTTCTACTATTTTTAACAGTAGTATGTTTTTTAATAATGTTCATAAAATTAAGATATGTCGGACCAACAACACCTACTTCTACTATCAACATTTTTAACAGTAGTATGTTTTTTAATAATGTTCATAAAATTAAGATATGTCGGACCAACAACACCTACTTCTACTATCAACATGGCTTTGGTACCATTTAGATCTTGGCTTAGTCCGGTGTTCCTGGTAACAACTACTACTACTACTACTACTACTACTGCTACTACTACTACTACTACTACTAACATGGCTTTGGTACCATTTAGATCTTGGCTTAGTCTACTACTACTACTACTACACCTACTTCTACTATCAACATGGCTTTGGTACCATTTAGATCTTGGCTTAGTCCGGTGTT
>JAJOOS010012955.1:0-38797 GCA_029582725.1 Solanum chiquidenum
TCTATATGAGGCATGTCTCACCCAAGACAACATAAAGAAAAGAAAAATCCAATTCCCAAACAGATGCTATATGTGCAAAAAAGAGGCTGAAACCCCAGGCACCTTCTTCTTCATTGTGAGGTGGCCTCAGAATTATGGAGCATGTTTTTTTGTCTCTCTGGCATCAATTGGACCACACCCCTCACTGTTAAGGATGCATATAAGAGTTGGAGTCTATGGAAAGTTGACAAAGCCATCAAGAAGATCTGGATTATGATACCTGCTTGTATTTTTTGCTGTATTTGGTTAGAGAGGAACAAGAGATGTTTTGATGGAGAGTCAACTGCTTTAGGCATTTTGAAGACTAGGTGCACTGAAATTTGTTTAGTTGGACCAACTTGTATCCTGCTGTTAATGCAGAACAACTTCAGGATTTTACTAACTCATTAGCTCTGGCTTAGATAGTTTGTATAGTTAGCCAGAGATTTTTTTGTAAGCTTAAATGCCATATCTTGTAAATTTTGCATCTTCCTGATGCTGTTATTAATACCACTTATCTTATAAAAAAAAAGAGATAAGTTCTTTATGGTTTTAGCACTGAAAGGACTTAGATCTGATCTGACACCGATAAAAGATCAAATCGTGGCAAGTTCCTCAATTCCTTCCTTAATCGATGTTTCAGCTCGATTATTGCGTATTGGTTCAGAAACAATTGAGACCAATAACGTTGAGACAACTAATATGTGAAAAATGAAAATCCACAGGAACTAAATGTCCATCAAAGGAGGAACAATAGGAACTCTAGACCCTATTGCAACTACTGCAACAAGCCAGGCCATACTCGACAATCTTGTTGGAAATTGCATGGTCGACCACTGCGTACTAATAATCGGAGTACAACTCACATAGTTCAAACCCATAAAGACACAAATGGTCACTGGGTATGTTGTTGTTGTTGTTTTAGGTGTCCATTGCAGCAGGTCTTAGTGATATAGGTTTGAAAATCAGTTGAGCAAACAATTTGGAAAGAAAATTGATTGAACACCGAGAGGCTGAAGACTTAGGTCTAAAAATCTACCAAAGTTTTTTAACGATTATATGTGCACTTAAGCAATATGACCAAGATACTTATTAGTACCACTGATCTTTTCTTGTTTTTATTGTTGAGCATGGAAATACAACCGAAACATAAACAGGTTGTATTTGTTGAAATATTGAGGTAAGTAGTCTTGCTCCCTGGAGTATTTATTTGCCTTGCATATTTTGAAGCCGTTAAATCTACAACTTATTATTAAAAGTCTACAACGGAGGAAAATTGCAAATATATTAAATATTTGTGAACCCAGACCCCACTTGTGGGATTACATTGGGTATGTTGTTGTATATTAAATACTTGTGAAGTTGAATGATGACCGAGTGAACTGAAAGCAATCAAGTAGTCTATTGAGTTAGTTTTGTCCTCTTTAGTTGTAAAAGATTTCTACTTTTCCCATTTGTTATTTGTTAGAATAGTAATAGGTATATACAATCCTACTTAGAATAGGCATAAGAATAGCAATAGTAATAGGAATAGTATATACTGTCCTACTTTGGAAAGGATTGTATTGCAGTGTCCTAGTTGGAAAATGTGTCTATTGTAGTGTCTATAAATAGGGTTAAATAGGGTATCTCTGTAATAATGTAGAAACAACAATTCAATAATATTTTTCTCCTATATTTCTCACATGGTATCAGAGCCTCTACGATTTTGGTAGAAAACCAAAGAACTTCTGCTGCCAGTGGGTGGCTATGAGTGGCTATTACTCATATATGCTGCCTGACCAATGATTATGTTAGCAAAAGTTGGGTCAACGTGTATCTTTCATGTGCCTATTTTCTCATATCTAATTTGTGTAGCACCGTGCCATCATTCCGGTGACTATTTTCTTATATCTAATTTGTGTAGCACCATGTCATCTTTGCGGTGACTACTTTTTCATAGTTAATTTGTGTAGCACTGTGTCATCCTTCCGATGACTACCTTTTTTTGCATATCTTATTTGTGTAGCATCGTGCATCTCTCCGAACTACTTTTCATAATTAATTTGCGTAGTAACGTGAATTTTTCCGAATTACTTTCTCATATCTGAGTTGCATAGCACCGTGTGTCTTTTCGGTGACTCTTCAGATTTGATTTGCATAGTTCCATTCGTCTTTTTGGTGACTCCTCAAATCTGATTTGCGTAGGGTTGTGCCATCATTCTGATCCTACCCATATAATTTCTCTTTTCAATAGGGTTGTTGCCATCATTCTGACCCTACCCATATTATTTCTCTTTTTCAATAGGATCGTGCCATCAATCCGACCTTTCCTATACAATTTCTATTTTTCAGTTTGGTCGTGCCATCATTCCGACCCTACCCATATAATATTATTTGTTAGATTGTGACCACTTTTAGCAATCAAATCTAATACTTCGGCATATGAGTATGTTCTGGCCAATTTTTTCGGTGACTTTCTTGTTTAAGATCAACTCGTCTATTGATTCCAACATGATCCATACACTTTATAGTTTATACTAAATTTTGAGCACTTTCCGGCGATCGTTGCATTGTGAAGAAGTCTATATTGAGCAACCACCTAATTTTGTTGCTCGGGGGAGTTTAGTAGCCTTGTATGTCGATTGTGTAAGTCACTCTATGGTCTGAAACAGTTTGTGCAAGCTTGGTTTGGGAAGTTCAACACTGTAATTTATCACTCTGCGTTGTATCGGCATTATGCATCAAATCCAGTATTTCATGAGAAGACTAAGCACATTGAGATTGACTGTCAATTTTGTGAAGTCGAGTGATCAACTTCTAGATATCTCACCAAGCTCCTCGTATTAATTATATTTGTAACAAGCTAGATATATATGATTTGTATGCACTAGCTTGAGGGGAAATGTTAGAATAGTAATAGGTATATACAATCTTACTTAGAATAGGAATAAGAATAGTAATAGGAATAGGAATAGTATATAGTGTCCTACTTTGAAAATAATTGTATTGCAGTGTCCTAGTTGGAAAAGGTGTCTATTGTAGTGTCTATAAATAGGGTCTCTCTCTAATAATGTACAAACAACAATTCAATAATATTTTTCTCCTATATTTCTCACATTATTTATACTAGTATTTTCATCCTAAGAGTCAAAAGGCCTACAATCTCTAAATTCCACAGGGTCTTAAGAAGACCATAGGACAATGAAACAAAAGATCCATATATGTGACACCAACTAATCGGGATTAAGGTTATCATGTTGGTTCACTTAAAATTATGTGATGTATTGTCAGGAGTGTTTAGATTTATATCAGTAAAAAATGATGAGAATTTCTAGTGGTAGAGAACCCTTAATTTGTCTTCAAAGACAAGTTTTTGAGTGTTGGAATGCAATATGTGCAAATGGATGTTGAGGATTCATAGCTGACCTTAACTAGTTAGAGATTGAGGTGCATGCTTTTTTGTTGCCTTTTTTGCTGTTGTTGCTTTCTATCCACTAACGTTTTATTACATTTTTGTTGTTCAGTTTCATGTTTCAACCCCATGAGCTTTTCTAACAGGAAGCAAACTTTTACCTGAACTTTACATGCTTTTGTTGCAGGACTAAAGGAGCTTGATTTGACTGGAAACCTGCTTTCTGATTGGAGGGTAATGCATTGCTTCTCTGAGTGAAGTTGGATCCTATTCTGTTTGGTTGCGTAATTTCAGCATATTGCAGATTGTAACCAGATCCTTTTCTGATGCACTCTCTACCTGTTGATGGCTGGTTATGCGATGTGATGATTTTTATACTGTTCAATTTTGTGGTGATATAGTTTGATTTTGGGTATAGATTAAGAGGTTAATTTTGACCACATGATATGCTCTTCAAAGAAAAACTTCTTTTGTATGTAGTAAAGAAGGTGAACTAGCTACTAGGAAAACATCAGATCATGGTTCAAATCTGAAATGGTTAATTGTATCTTAAAGCTGAATAGTTTCAAGGGTCTGTTGGATTGTAAGTGTCTTGAACATTAGACTGAAAACTTGTCATGTGAACTGGTTAAAACTTAGACATCAAATGGGAAGGAGAGGGGAAGATTGTGTTCATGCTGATTTCCTTTTCCATAATACTTTACTCAGAGTTTACTTTCTTAGATATAATATATTGGATTTTCAACTCTAAAAGGGCCAATTAAACTGACCTTGTCTCAAGAAAGCATGAGTCCAACTTTTTGGTTGTAATGTTTAGGTGTACTGCAGGATGTAGAGAATCAAAGTCGAAAGAAAACTCATATCATTAATTGCAGGATTCTTTGTATTCCATCATTTTTGTGCATTGTTGTATGCAGAACTGTGGTACCAGTGCTTTTGCTCTCTCTCTCTCTCTCTATTAAAAAAATACTGTTTAGCTGAGCAAACATATCTTCACAGGAAATTGCTGCAATCTGTAAAGAGTTACCAGCTCTTGTAACTCTAAACTTATCATACAACATCATGTCTCACGATATAAGTGGGATTCCCCTGCTAAATCACATCAAAGTTGTTGTTTTGAACCACACCGGTATAGGCTGGAAACAGGTGAGAGAAGCCTTATTGCTGTCTTCTTCCATTTAACTTAATCGTTGATTGAGTTAGAGGTATTTGATTTGGCAGGTCGAAATGCTTAAAGACTCTATCCCTCTTGTTGAAGAGCTCCATTTGATGGGAAATAAGCTGAGAGGAATAACGGTGTGTTTTCCCTTATTAGAGTTATTGGCAGTTAAATCTCAAATTTCTGATGCTAATTGTTAATATCCACAAGTTTTATGAGTTCTTCCTTACTGAAGATAAAGAGCTGTCTTATGCCATTATCTTTTCATCTTTTTTGTATCTCTTTGTGATCTCTCTCTTAGACAGGGAAACTTGTCACATAACAAAACAAACAAGTGTTAACTCACTATCCAGTAAAAATCCTTCCAATTTCACTGATATATGCTTAAGCGTGCTAGGAACTATTGAAAATAAAGTTGTGATTTGAACCCATGAGTTTGCATGATGATTCATCTGTTATCTAGCAGAAACTTCATTGTGACTCCAACATTTGCTTTTGTTCCTGGATCATCATCATTTTCTTATGACGGAATGGATCATCTGCGAGATAAGAGGATGATGAGGATTTTGGGGAGGTGCTCTCAGCTATGGTCACAAGATGATTGTGGGATATACAACCAAATATTCCAGATAGATTACCAAATTTAGTTTTGTTTTGCCATTTCTTATAGTTTAACAGGAAAATCCATATATCTCGACTCTCATATTGACCACTCAGGTTTTAATGAGATTCTGCACGGTAATAACAAGTACTTGCTTAATTTTGTTTGCCACATGAAAATTGGGGAATAAAGTTTGCTACTGCATTCAGTCGTTAGTGGGGAGAACATTTAACTAGGTCGAAATCAATTTAACAGATAATGTCCAGACAAATGCCGGTTCCAGAATTACCAGAGCAAAACTTTTAAATTTTCAGATGAAAGGCATATATACTGTTTGAAAGTTCCTACTAAGTCTATCCTCTGAGTAAAGTGCTCATCTATGCTGCGCGGACTCTTCATTTTTGCGGGCGCGGGTGCGGGGTGCGTGTCGGATTCGGTCAATCCAATCCGGATACTTTGACCAAAGCCGAGAAAAAAAGTGGGAAAGAAGAGATCAATTTCATGGCCGGCGAAAGTTGACGACGACGAAGTTGTCACAAGGTCTGGCTGCTCCATGGAAAAGAATAGTGAAGAGGCAAAGCTTACAAGAATAGAGAGAGCAGGCAGATCTTTTTTCTTGTACAAGAACAGAGAGGAGGCGAAGGGCTCCATGGGAAAGAACAAATAATTCAAAGTTCTTTTCTTGAAAAAGAAGAGAGAGAGCTTTTTTTCTTGGAAAGGAAAAAAGCAGGCTAGGGTTTCTTGGGAGAAGAAAGGGAGTTCTTGGGAGAAGAAAGGGCAGCACACAGAATTTTAATGAATTGTACTACTATCTAATTTAAGCTAGGCTATATATATATAAAAATGATTATTTCTTTTTTATAATAAATAAAAGGAATTATAATTTTTTAAAAATTAATTAGTAACAAGTAATTAATTTATACTTTTAAATTTGTATATCTATAATTGATATACTTTTTTTTTGATAACCGATAATTGATATGCTTTTAAGTATAGCGTTTTACAAGATATTTAATATTATTATTATTATTATTATAACTATATTTTATAATATTGAATAATTTTAGCCGAATCCCCGCACCCGTATCCATACTCGAATTCGCACCCCCGAATCTTAAAATTTAAATTTTGCCGAATCCGACTCTCGGATTCGCATCCGTCTCGGATACCCGCACCCAAGTCCGAGCAACTTAGGTGCTCATCAATGATCATATTCATTTCCTAGTAACTGACATCAAGCACAATTACTATTCTACTACTCTCATGTCTGTAAACAATAGAGTACTAAATGAGCTTCCATATGAAGTACAAGGATGAATCTCTGCATATATGTAAATTAGATAGAGGCCTCATGGTTAATGAAGTGCATTGAGAATCATGAGGTCTCTTGTTCAAATCCCAACGCAGGTAAAAACACTCGGTAATTTGTTTCATTTGTCCAATCCTTGGTAGATAGAGTTACCCCCTACTTGTGTTGGTGGGAGGTACGCGCAAGCTGGTCCACACTACAATTATGAAAAAATGATCTAAATTATTCACTGATTTGCTTAAAGATTTTTTTTTCTTTTCCAGCCATTATCTTCAGATATTGTTCATGGATTTGATTCTCTCCGTCTTCTCAATTTGGAGAATAACTTCATAGCTGCCTGGGATGAAATCTTGAAGCTGTCACAGTTAAAAAGGTAATGCAAATTAATGTCCTCGTCAAACACATTACTGTTATGTTGCATGTCAATGAGATTCTAGTTTGCCTTCTTACATTCAGATTGGAACAGCTCTTTTTGAATAACAACTGTATCAGTGATATCTGGTACCCTGATCATAATCCATTATCTGAACCACCCAACAGTCATGAACTTCTTGGGGAAAGCTTTAGGCCTTTTCAGAATCTTCGTTGCCTTCTTGTGGGTAATGCTGCAACTCTTTCTAGAATTAGCATTACTCCTGATATTTAATTGAGATTTAACTGGTAGGTTACTTGTTGCATTTACAGGAGGGAACAAAATTGAAGACTTTTCTTCTATTGATACTCTTAATCTTTTTCCTAATTTGTTGGTAAGATTTTTTAAAGCATTTTGTCATGAGTTATTTGGATAATGATTTATTACTATAAGATAAACTCTTGTCTGGAAAATGAATGTACTAAACCGTGTTTGTATCTAAATTCTTGTGGTGGAGCTTCATATCAAGTGATCTAAATATTTTAGTGTTACACATTAGATGCATATCTTGAAATTATGCAGGCACTACATGCGTGTCTTTTTCTTTATCCTTCACTATCTTCCATAACACGTTGCTGGTATGATATTTACGGCATAATGTGGTTGTTTCCATTGGATCTCACTTTGTATCCAAATGGTTCTTGTAATTTAGAACTTTGCATTTTACTCGAGGGATAACCTGTTCTCTTTGCATTTCTTATGCATTTATGAGAACTATAGATCATGATGTTTTTTTATTGTATTAGTAGCTGACATTTTACGGGTATACAATAAAAAGTTTTTTCCATCAATAAGTCTCAACGAACTAAGTGCAAGCTAGCTTTTTAAAGCTATAGCCATGTTTAAGCTGTACGTGTTGTCACTAATTTGAGCTATGGTTCTGTCTTTCACATTGTAGTTTGTGCTACTTTTGGTTTCACCTCCCTCCAACATTCAAGGTTCTTCTTGAAGCGTTTGAATCTTGAGTGGGCATTTATCAGGCATTACTATAGTCTAACAATTAAATAACAAAATTTTAAAAGAATATCACTGTTGACTAACAACTATTCTAGACATAGTTATTCTTCTCAAGGAAAGCTACTCTCGAGATACTACAGTTGTCAAAAGATGTTCAAAATTTCTAACTGCTTAAAACCTTGCATTGGTCTATTTGGTATAACACAATGGAAAGAGCTAAATTGACATGTCAAAAGGGGTGTGTGTATGTGCAACTCTTATCGCTGTAAGGAAGAAAATGAAGTCCTATTATTCTCTTCTGTTGTCGAAGTTCTTTTATCATTAAAGAACAAAGATTGCTAATTGCAGTGATCCACAATTTACTTGCTTGCTATCTATACAAGTGTAGCTCCTAGAAAGTTCTACTCTCTACAAGCCTTGGTATCTTGTTTCAAATTCATGTTATTTGGTCAAATTTTGGTAGGATATAAGGCTTTCTGAGAATCCAATAGCAGATCCAAGAAAAGGTGGAGTCCCCCGGTTTGTTTTGATTGCTCGTCTTGCAAAAGTTGAAATTTTAAATGGAAGCCAGGTAAATCCTCATATTCTATTGACTCATTTTTGCAAGCATTTGAAGTTGCTCAAGTCTTTCGTTCCTTCCATCTCTTTCAGGTTAGTCCTCGAGAGAGGAAAGACTCTGAAATTCGGTATGTTCTCTTTCTTATGTAGCATGTGCTAATAAATTCAGAGTGATTACATCTGGATCATTATCATTTACCTATGCATCTAGAAATGTTTTTTTGGTAAATTAATTAAATGATATCATAAAAACATCAAGAAGATGCAAAGTAACAAAGGAACAAAAGAAGCTGCTCCAAACAGAATTCATGAATCATGCTTAGTAGATAACCTGTAAAAACAGCGAAAAGAAATCCCTACATCTCTACTGTACTAGAGATAGGGTTATGGTAATGAATAATCATGAGTCCAATATGTAGCTGGTTTATTGTTGAGAAGCATGTTTTAACTAATCTTCCTTGCTATTGGATAGGTGGCACCTGTACTTGTAAATTTAGTCATCAATATTATTAGTTCCTCATTTCTTTTTGTTTTTGGGAGGGGTCTGGGGTAGGGGTGGGCAAAAGTACCAGAAAACCGGCTGTGTATTTTTTTTTAAAAGTTCGGTTCTTTGATTCGTTGTTCGGTGTAAGGGTCTCAGAACTTCGGTGCACCGAAGAACTGAACTTTTATTGAATGTTTTTTTAAAAATAATATATATATATATATATATATACAAAAGTCAACTGGCAATTAAATTAATCAGGAACAAATCAAAGTAGCAACAAATTTACAATTCAATAGTTAACTTCAAATATTAATTCCCAAGACGAACCCAAACATATTTTTGCCGATGTACGTCATGTAAGGGAACCCATCTTCGTCCTTGTTTTCTCGAGAAGTAGTTGGAGGCACAATGTTCTTAACAAAGACAAATATGGTCTTTTTAGCGCAATAAGTATTCCATGGTAAGACACATCATCACTTCTTTTATTTGAGATAAAGGTAACTGTGTATTCACAGTAGGCTCATCATCAAACAAATGATGAGCATAGGCCACTTACAATCTCATCAGAGCATGCCAAAACTACCCTATGGGAGATTACAAATTTCCTATGAAATCACCAAAAAGTTTTATATCCCCCGCCATATTTTGCTTACACGAAAAATACAATAGACTAAGGCAATTCACTCTAATCTTCTGGGTGTTATTTCTCTTATCCTCAAAGCATCTTGCATTTCTTTCTTTCCATAGAGTCCACCATATGCAAGCTGGGATTAACTCCCACCAATCTTCACCAGAACCTCTTCTTCCTATCTCCTCCCAGTTGTATAATGTCCTTTGTAGTCCTTGGCATTACCCAATACACACCAAGTATACAGAGAGATATGTTCCATAGGTTTGTAGCTACTTTGCAATGGAGGAAAAGATGTCCATCAACTTCTGCATCTTGATCACACATGAAGCACCTTGAACATATTTCTCTCCCTTTTTTTTGAAGCACTTCATGAGTCAAACATGCCCTTCTGCACACCAACCAAGCAAAACTTGATTTTTTAAGTGTCTAATTATACTTTAATTTTTCCTCATTTTATTTTTCATTCGCACCGAAAAACCATTTTAAAAACACCGAACCGAACCGAACCGAATTTTTCAAAATTCGTTCGGTTTGGTATTGGGTGCACACTTTTTCAAAATAAAAATCGAACCGAAGTTTGATAAAACCGAACCGAATGCCCACCCCTAGTCTGGGGGGATAAAACCTATTTTAGTCTCTTTATGTTTGAAATATATTAACTGTGTACCCATCATGTACCAAAAAAGTGTCAGTCCATCTATTAAAGTTTTAACTTCAAATTTTATTAGAGATATATATCGAAATTCTGGGAACTTCTAAACAGAAGTCAAAAAACTAAAGGGAAGTTGTTATTCTTCTTTCTCTTTTTTTTTTTTTTTTGAAACTGGTAACTTTTTGTATTCCTCAGCATTAAAGGCTATGCTGGCCACCTCCAAAAACTGTTACAGTTATTCTTATTTTTCTTAATCCTGCATCAGCTGTTCTTTGAGAAGTATAGCTGTTATACATCTTACTATGGGATGAACTAAAAGCTAAAGCCTTTGCCTCACTTAATGCAAGTTATTTATGTGTTTTGTTTGAACTTTGCAAATATGAGGCATTATTTGTTGGTTATTGTGATATTCTTAACTTGTTTTGATATTTTGTTTCCTTTTTTTTTTTGTTGAGAAAGGTAACTATTTGTATTCATAGTAAAGCTCAGAACCAAAAAGCTACTGAGCTGTGAACTTACAAACAAAAGTATAGAGGGATCATGTTCTACACAAAATCTTACACATTGTTCATTAAATCTAACAAATCCCCAACTCCCCCTACATGTTCTGTTTACACCAAAAAAAGGAAAAGGCAGACAATTCATCCCGATTTTTTGGATGGAGTTGCTGGTGTCTTAAAATGTTTTCGAGTTTCTTTACTTCAAAGAAATCCACCGTACACAAGCTGGAATGATCATCCACCAATCTTCTACATTGATTCTCCTCCACACACTCTTCCATCAGTTTAGGAAATCTATAGGAGAACTAGGCATAGTCCAATTTATGCCAAGAATACAAAAGAAATGTTCCACAGATTTTTAGTTCTCTTGCAATGTAAGAAAAGATGCTCATTGCTTTCACATTCTTGACAACATAATGGACATCTTGAACAAATCTGAAGACCTCTTCTATGTAATTTCTCTTGGGTCAGGCAGGCTTTCTGTTTTGGTTTGCAAGCATTTTTGGGATGAGGCTGGTGTTTTGTTACGTTCTTGCTGATTGATTCTTTGGGAAAATACACTAACTTGAGGCACTTTACTAGATTTTAGTGTAGTCATTGTTCAGATAATAGACTTTGATATCCTTCTTCAGGTATGTCCGTTTGGCCATGTCTAAATGCCAGGATAACCCAGAGGAAATTAAGAAGCTTCACCCCAGGTATATATTTTATTTACGACATAAACTTGTCTTCAAATATTTTGATATGGCTAGTATATCAAGAAGCCAGCATTTCGTATATTTGGTCTCTGGAAAATGTTAGCTTGTGTCATTGGTACAACTTATTTGTAGGGTGTTTTGGAAAAAAATGTAGTACCTACATAGAAAAATAAATACTTCAACCTATTCCTCTGTTTTCTGATTTACTTGCTTATATCTAAGTTATATGCATCAATAGTGAACTTTTACACGATCAGGTTATTTTGACCTTTTATAGAAGATTGTTTCCTTCTTTTAAGATGCCAATTTAATATTTGTATATAAAATTTGTCTACTCTCTACTGTTGCCTTTTAAGTGACTTGCTAGTGAATATTTTTTACACCATCAATGCATAGAACTTATACTCATATGATAACTACATTTACTTTAGTATCCTTTTGTTTCTTTAGTAATTAAGACTATTAACTGGTTATCAAAAAAGTAACTAGGAGTTGTTTGGTTTGAATTCAAGTTATGATGGGATTAGTTCTGATGGGATAAGTTTTTATGGGATAAGTTATGCTAAGATTATTTTTTATTGAGTGTTTGGTTTGTTGTATTCAAAATAATAAATCTTAAGAACCAACATATATGTTTACAAAAATACCCATCATGAATGTGAAAAGTAATGTATAAAAAGTGTTTAAAGGGATATTTTTGTCATTTAGTCATTTTATCTCAGGATAAGTTATCCCGGGATTACTATACCACCCAAGGGAAGGGATAACTTATCCCGGTACTAATTGTTAATCCCGGGATAAGTTATCCCGGACTTGCCAACCAAACAACAAATTAAGTGGCACTATAATTTAATCAGGACTATTTGAAGTTATCCTTCACACCAAACGACCCCTAAGAGTATTAACTAGGACCCTTACTAGTGCTCTAAAGTATGTGTTAATTGGTGCAGATTTGCAGAGCTGAAAAAATTTCATGGGATTGAGGATGAAAAGGCTGCAACTGGAGCAACAGGTCCACAAAAAATGTCATCGAGCCTCATTTGTATGGACTGTCAACTCTTAACTTCTCCAAAATTAGATTAGATTTTATAATCTGATTCAAGAAAATGCTCTTACCGGTTATGCTCGCCTCTGCAGCTATTACCCTGAAGTGTGTTGCAGCATCAATTGGTGAAAAAGTCCCACTGACTAAAAAGCTGCCGGCAACAACAACAGTATGATCTTTTCATTTAATAGCCAAGCATTTGATTCCTCTATGGTTTAAGGTTTCTACTCATCTCTTGGTTCAATTCAGGTTGGCAAGCTGAAAATCCTATGTGAGAGTTTCTTCAAGATAAAATCTGTTAAACCGAAGTTGTTTCTTCAAGAAGTGGTACGTATCAGTCACTTAGATTTCATGAATAGATGATATAATGGATCAAACCCGCCTTAAACAATCACATTTTTACAAGTTTCATACTTAACCATGCCTACTTTACGTTACCCCCTGAACTATAACTTTAAGTGCTAAACCCCCCTAAACTATCACATTTTTATTTTAGTTTCATACTTAAACTATAGGTTACGAGCAGGTGCTAAACTCCTTGCTCATTATATGTTATGCAAGTGAGTTCACCCTCCAAAAAGCTTTTAAAAAATGTCCATTGGCACTACATGTGTTGTTTTTTTTCTTTCATGTTTTGTTTAGATTATTAATGGCTTTAATTATAACATAAATTTCTAACTAAATAAGTAAATAAAGAAACACAAAAGCTAAAAGTAAAGATGAATTAAAAGTTAAACGGGAGATGAGAACTAGGTATGGTTATCAGAGAAGTATAGAACTGATAAAAATATGATAGTTTAGGTGGGGTTTAACTCCTGAAAGTTATTATGCAATGGGGGTGGTGGGGGGGGAGGGGGTGTAACATAAACTATGCCTAGGTTTACGTATGAAACTAATGAAAACATGTCAGTTTAAGGAGGCTTTGCTTTATTGTCTCAATAGATTTTTGAGTACTTTACATAGCTATAGAATACTCCCTCCGTCCACTTTTAATTGTCACCGTTTCTTTTCTTAGCAAATGATAAGAAATTTGACAAACATTTTATGATGTATTTTTCATCATATTAATATGCAAAAAGTTGCAATTTATAGTACTTTTCGTATATTTTTTGAATATCTAATTTTTTTTTGTTTAAAATACCGAATTAGTGTGTAATCTAATTTAACTTTGAAAATTAGTCAAAATGACTTTCAAAAAGTGCAATATGACAATTAAAAGTGGACAGAGGGAATATTTTAAAAAGTACATTACATATTTTTAGCACAAAAAATCATCTTAAAAAAAATATTTTTAGCACAAAAATTCATCTTAAAAAAACGTTTTTAGCACATTAATATAACAAACAGTTGCCATACCTAGGGGGGTTCACTGTTCAGGTTGGGTCGGCTTATATTAAAGCCAAAATCAAACCAATTTAATTGGTTTTTTAATTATTAAAACCAAATCAAACTAAATATAATAAAAAATTATCAGGTTTGGGTTTAGTTTGGTTCGATTATTCGGTATATAACTATACATAAGTATAAACTCTTCATTTTTCTACTATAATTCCTTAATTTAAACAAACAAATAAAGTGAATTATTTTATTAGGTAAGTGTAACATCATTTCTTTAAAAACCTAGAACATACTCAGAATAAGTCAAACCTATTTAATTATGCAATGTTTTTTTTTTTTGAATCAAGTTAACATTTTGTGTTCAAGCTAGTACTTAGGTAGTATGAAAAACCATATTCATAAGAGTGAGATTAGATACAGAGTATGCCAAAAGTAAATCAAACCTAAATGGTATCTAGCACATCTAGGATTGATTATGTATCACGAGAGTACAATTTAGTACACGAAAAGCAAAATAACAAAATACAATTTAGTAGTCCGCAATGATAAGTTAGTATCAAGTTCATCACCTTGGAAGGATTCCAACCACTCCAAAGAAAAATTATAAAGAAGGCTCGAACAAGCCTTATTAAATCTCAATACTGATGCAGAATAAAAAATGAAATTATTAGATACTGCTGCTTCACATGATGAGTCTAACAACAAAGATATGTTAGATCTACAAGGAATAGCACAAACGTACCTCCTTAATTAAAAGGAAGTGCCAGCACACTTCAGTGATAAATTATTCAACAAAAGAGTTATCAAAAGGTGGACTCAACATACAAAAATCGTACCACTCAAGTCAAGGGTGGTGCAACCAATAATAAACAACAAGTTCCAAGGACACTTTATGATGAAAATTCAACATAAGAAAGTACCAACATATATTGACAATTAATATGTCAACAATTAGACAAGTAGGTGAACCAGGACCAAAATTCCATGCCACAAAGTGACAAAGGTCCAAACAATAAGAAGATACATGTTTCAAGACTATTTTCAGTAAAATATATTTGCAATAAGGATATACATATTCAACAAAAAGCTACATGTACGTACTTTCAACTATGTGACATAAATTCTCAAGCCACGTATAGTTATCAGTTATGTGTAATAGTTAGTAGCTACGTGTTAAAAGAATAATGTGTACTTGGAAATTAAAAGAGAAGTACAAGAAAACAGTGAATAAACTTAAACTTTAAAATTTAAAACATGTAATTAAATAAGTAGAGAAAATATACTTACAATAAACTTTTCATTGATTTAAGGAAAGGAAGGAGAACATGGATAGGAAATGGAAAAGATGGGAAATGGGAGACAAGTTAGGTTTTTAAAGTTGTAGGATTTTGAATGCCCTCTACTGATACAAGTTGAAAGCCTTAAATAGGCTTCAAAAGTTCTGACTAATCTAACTTATTATGCTATCTATTTTACATGTGCATACACTAATACACTCTATTATTTTTTCACGTAGCTACTAGTTTTTACACATAACTGATAACTGTACGTGGCTTGAGAATTTATGCCACGTAGCTGGAAGTACGTACATGTAATTTTTGTTGAATATGTATATCCTTATTTCAAATATATTTTGCTGAAAATAGTCTTGAAACATGTATCTTCTTATTGTTTGGACCTTTGTCACTTTGTGGCATGAAATTTTGGTCCTTGCGGGGGCCATCTACTTCTCTAATTGTTGACATATTAATTGTTAACATATGCTGACACTTTCTTATGCTGAATTTTCATCATAAAGTGGCCTTGAAACTTGTTGTTTATTATTGTTTGCACCCTTGACTTGAGTGACATGATTTTTGTATGTGGGATCCACCTTTTGATAACTCCTTTGTTGATTAATTTATCATTGAAGTGTGCTGGCAGCTCCTTTTAATTAAGACGGTATGATTGTGCTATTCCTTGTAGATCTAACATATCTCCGTTGCTAGATTTCATCATGTGAAACAACAATATCTAATAATTACATTTTTGATTCTGTATCAGTATTGAGGTTTAATAAGGCTTGTTCGAGCCTTCTTTTTAATTTTTCTTTGGAGTTGTTGAAATCCTTCCGAAGTGATGAACTTGATACTAACTTATCATTACGGATTGCTGGTGCCGATCCTTTAATTTTAATAGTTTTGCTTAAATACTTGATTCTCTCATGAATGTCGAAGGACCAACTAATAATATAAAAAATTCCTTTGGCAATAAAAAACTTGCACTATTTAATATTTTCTGATAAGGTAGATATATTCCGCTCCACTTGTAATTTTTCAAACTGTGTTTGATGTTGAGTTGATAATACGTGCTTATTTCCTCCGAACTGATTCCACCATTCGTAAAACCATCGGGGAATTACTGCATTCTTCATTTCTTCTGAATATTTTATAAACCAAGTGTGGGTGTTGGGTCTAACAAAAATAAAATTATACCAAACTGCTTTATGATCATACAAATTATATGTCTGAGGTTGATGAACTTTTGATAAGAGAATAGAGGTATGTAGATGATCTACAAACCACTCAAAGGGGCTCAAAATTCTTTTAATCGTGAACTTTGAATATTGTATTGTTGGATTATTTTCCTCAAATATATGCTCAATTTCTACTGAATTGGTATCTGTTAAGATAAATTCATAGTACCTCCAAGTCTTGAGTGGATCTTTCGTCTCCACATAATTCTGATTGGTGTAGCAGGACTTTAGTAAGTCCTGAATTCCATAATTTCCACATTTTATCAAACACAGTAATTGACAGTACCTGTGAGACTGTTAATCAAAATGTTTTTTGTTCAGAGTAATTCTCTCCCTTTCTTTTTGAGAAGTGGTAGCGAGATCCGCTTGTGGGTACATCTTTGCGGTTTCAATCTTGTAACTGTCTTTTGTTTGGATTGAAATATTTTTATTGATCGAAGAAGATGAATCTTCTTGAAAAAATGAATGAAGTGGTTGTAGTTTGGTTGAGCTGGTTATAGGTTCTTTTAATGGTGAAGATATAGTACATTTTTGTAGAATGGAATATTCTGTTAAATATGTGTGTTCATCTTGTGATTTTGGTTGATATTCTTCATAAAAAAGGTCTTTTCATTTTTTCTTCTGGTTTGAATGTTGAGAATGAGGGCCTCAAAGGTCTTATTCTTGACAAGAGTAGTTTTGGGTTGTGGAAAGTATAAGAAGACTTTTCATGAAAAAGGTAAAGAGGTTATAGGTCCCAACAGATTTTGAGGGGTGTAACACGCAACTTGTGGTGTCAGTGTTAGAGTAGGTGGCTTGTAGTAGTGCTGAATATTTGAATTTTAAAGAATCTGTCGGGCATGATCTAATTTTTTCAAATTCCACTTTGCCACAAGACAGGACCAACCAGAAAATTCGTTTGGGCCTATTCATTTAATTCTGAGACCAAAGCCAAATCAGAACCATTTATTGAGCTTATTGGGTCAGAAAAGCCTTATCATGAGGAGGCCCGAGTCCTTTTTTCAGAAATCAACAAATGAGATGAGTTTTTTTAATTAAGAAGTCCAATGGATTCACAAAACCCTTTACAAAATCCATTCTAAGGGAGTCGGGCAAATCAGAAAAATTCTTTGAACATTCTAGCATTGATGAGGACACAAAATTCTGCATGCGAATGGAAACAACTCCCAAGAACTTTCAGCTCCTTCGCATAGACAATTTGTAGATCAAAGAAAGTAAAGAAACAAGCGATATAGTTTCAAGCCAACTGGATAGCATCAAGGGAGTTGACTGTGAGGAGGGAAGAAGGCGTTATAGAGCTATTCGGAGAACAAATAGTGGAGTATGAGGACCCTCAACCATTAGCAATGGATGTCAACATCGTAGAGGACTGTATCGAATCACAAGCAACACTAAGGTTTCAACATAATCTACTCAAACTTAGTCGTCTGTTTGGAGTCTCTACCAAGGGGCATGAAAACTAATTTTATTCCTTAATCATGAAATTAGAGCAAAGCAAGTCAAGGGAGAATAAAAAATCAAAGGATAGCTCATCAAGCAGTAACAACAGTGTCCCAAAGGAATTAAGAAATGTAATTTTCAACATGAATTTCAAGTATGGTGAGCCAAGAATCAGAGGGAGAAGCCTAATTATTGTGGAACAATAAAGGGTGAAATTAGTTTCATGGAAAGTAAGGGTCTAAATGATGAAAATAAAAGGGGATTAGTTAGAAATCTAGTTAGTCAATAGGGGCAGATATTTATGATTTAGTGGAAACTAAACTGAAGGGTCACGTAAGTAATTTATTGCATACTATTTGGAACAATAGATGGGTGGGGGAGTTGTATTTGGAAGCCTGGGGAGCAGTGGAGGGATACTAATACTATGGGACAAAAGGGTTTGGAAAAGGGAGTTAGTAGAGAGTGGTGAGCAATGCATTACTTGCAAATTAACAGGTCTGAACTAGAATTTAACATGGTACCTGACCATTGTCTATGCTAAGTGCAAAAGAATGGAAAGAAGGGATCATTGGTGTGAATTGGGAGCCATGAGAAGTCTTTGTGAAGGGTGTGTGGAGTGTGTGGTGACTTTAATGTCATCAGATATCCATCAGAAAGAACAATTTGTTCATCAATCAATGGGGTATGTTTGAATTCTCTGATTGTATTGAGGAGGTGGAGCTTATAGACCCTCCTTTATTTGGACGGTCTTTCACTTGGAGAAGAGGAGAGAACCATACAACTGCATCAAGGATTGACAAAATAATGTATTTTGCTCAATGGGAGGAACTCTTCACCCTCATTAGACAATCAACTCTTCCAAAGTTGGTATCCTACTGACTTGTGGAGACATGAACTTCAAGAAGTCATAGTTCAAATTTGGAAACTGGTGGATGGGGGTTGAAGGCTTCAAGGAGAAAGTGAGTTTCTGGTGGTCATGATTTGTAGTTACTGGTACAACAGGTTTTGTTTTAGCTGAAAATCAGAAACTCCTAAAAAGGAAATTAAAGGAATGGAGCAAGAATAATAGGAGCAATTGGAAACAACAAAAGGAAGAAATCCTTGACAAATTGTCCAAATGGGAGATCCTTCAGGAGCAAAGACCACTTACAAACGATGAATTAATGCAAAAAAAATAAAAATTTGGCAATGTCTTTTGAAGAAGTTGTCAAAAATGAAGAGATTAGGTAGAGACAAAGATCCAAAAATACAAATGGTTGAAGCAGGAGGATAAGGACACTAAATCTTTCATAGAATAGCTACACCTCGCAAAAGATGCAACACCATAGAATCCTTGAAGGTGGAGGGAAGCAGTGTCACTGATCCTACTGATATCAAGGATGCCATAAAGAGTTTCTACGAAAATTTGTACAAGGAGACAGAAGTTTGGAGGCCAGAATTACAATTGCAGCAGATTGCTTGTATTAATGAGGATGAAGAGGAAGAGTTACCAAGTTAAAAAAAAAAACAAAAAGAAATGAGGATGAAAAGGAAGAGTTACATAAACAAATTGAGGAGGATATTCTAGAATGCATTAAACTTTGTGTGATGCAGAAAGCTCTTGGGCCCGTTGGTTTTCCCATGTCCTTTTATCTTATATTCTGGGGAGTAATGAAAGAAGACATCAAAGGTATGATACATGAGTTCTATAATAATCAGAGGACTAAGAGAAGTTTCAATGCAACTTTTGTAGCTCTCATCCATAAGAAAGTATGTGCTTCTGAATTGAAGGACTTCAAACCTATAAATCTAATCACAGACATATATAAAATGTTAGCAAAGATACTAGATAAGAGATTGAAAAAGGTGGTGGATAAGTTGGTCAACAAGCATTAGATGGCCTTCATTAAAGGGAGATATATAATGGATGTTGCACTTATAGCTAGTTAATGTGTGGATTCAAGATTGAAAGGAGTTGAACCTAATGTAATGTGCAAATTGGAAGTTCTTGCTGAACACCCTCAAACAAATGGGCTCTGGAGAAGTGGTTGGGTTGGATTCATTTCTGCATCAACACTATCCGTTTTTCTATTCTGGTGAATGGTGAACCAGTGGGCTTCTTCCCTTCAGAAAGGGGACTTAGACAAGGTGACCCCTTATCCCTCTTTCTATTTATCTTGGCAATGGAAGGTTTTGATAGCTTGATGAGAATAGCAATACAAAACAGATGGACCAAAGGTTTTCAGATACAGGGTAGCAGTGAACAAGTTAAAGAAATTTGTCATTTGCTATATGCAGATGACACTATCATTTTTTGGGAACCTCGAGAAGACCAGATAAGATTCTTAAAAACAATCTTACTATTTTTGAAGCTTCCTCGGGCCTGTAAGTGAATTGGGGGAAAAACAATTTATTTCCAATCAAGGAGGTGACCAACATTTTGAATCTGGCAGATACTTTGGGGTGCAAAGTGGAGAATATGCCAATAGTTTACTTAGGTATGCCTTTGGGCAACGAAAGCAAGAGCATACAAATTTGGGATGGCATTGTGGAGAAAACAGAAAGGAGATGGAAGGCTCAATATTTGTCTATGGGAGGCATACACACTTCCATCAATTTAGTGCTAGATTTCCTTCCTATTTATGTCATGTCACTGTTTCCATCCCCCCCCCCCCACCCCAAGTTTTGAAGAAGCTGGATAAATTAAGAAGGGACTTCCTTTGGCATGGATGCAAATAAATTAAAGATTATAACCTAGTAAAATGGGAGATAACCTTGAAAAGTAGAGACAAAGGGGGTATGTGTATTAGAGATTTGAGGAAACAAAAAAATAGCCTTTTGATGAAGTGGTTATGGAGGTATAAAAAATAGCCTTCTTATGGAAGGATGTCATCAGATCCTAGTATGGTGAGTATAATAATCCTTGATGCAGTAAGTTAGTGTTGATGCCTATGGGATGGGGGTATGGAGAACTATCAGAAACTTATGGCAAAAACTTAAAGCTAATACGTACATTGAAGTTGGAGATGGCAGGAGAACTATGTTTTGGATGATGTGTGGTACAAACATATTCCTCTAAAAGAATCCTTTTCAGATATGTTATTACTATATAGTAATCCACATGCAAATATCAATGAATGTTGGACATCAAAAGGATGTGATTTGATCTTTAGAAGGTTTTTGAATGACTGGAAAGTGGAGAGAGTGGCCAAATTGTTAGAGCTATTAGAAAAATTCTCTGGCATCACCAATGGTCCTGGCTCTTTGAGATGGAAACATAGTAAAGATGGGGCTTTCACGGTTAGCAGGGCATACAAAATGGAAAGTCCCCAGCAATGCAACTCTAAGAAGAGTTTGTGGAGAAAGGTATGGAGAACCTTAGCACTAACTAAGATAAAATGCTTTACATAAATGGTTGGTAGAGGGGCTTGCCTAACACATGAAGTGCGGAGGAGAAAATGAAAGATTATAGTACCTTGATGTTCATTATGCGGGAAGGCAACATAGACCAGCCAACATCTATTCTTGCATTGCAACTTTACAACACAAATTTGGGTCATCTTCCTTAGTCTCACAAAGAGAAACTGGACCATGCCCGAGCATACTGCAGACTTGTTGAGTTGTTGGATAAGAAGGGGGAGAGCAAGAGCCTAAAGGCATGATGGAGGATAATTCCACATTGCATTTGGTGGACAATATGGAAATAAAGAAATAGTAGAAACTTTGAAGATAGGTCCAATTCCATTTCGAAGGTTAGATGGGATTGTATTGTATCCTTTTATTTTTGGTGTAAAGAGAAATGTTTAGAGGAAACAGAACAAATTGTAGAATTATTAGGATCCTTGTAAGTATTTTTTTTTCTCTTCTTTTGTTCCCCTCTGTTTGCAGGTCACCAGCATATCCTTAATGCTGAAGAATACAACATTACCATTTTTTTCTTTAAAAAAAATCTTGCTTGGCATTGCCCACGCTATGCCCCTAAAATTGATGAAAATCTTCCATAGTTGATATGTGATACTACAGTGTAGGAACAACTGATTTATTGTCTCAACTTCCTTTTCACATAAGAAACATCTTGAGCATAGTGATATCTCCCTCTTAATCAAATTCTCATGAGTCAGAACAACTTTTTAGTTAGAAGCCAAGTAAGACATGCAATCTTATACGGATCATGGTCTCTTAGATCTATTTCCAAGGCCAAAAAGTATTCATTGGTTCTATCCAATTCAACAACTTATACCCAGAGCTGACTTTATAAAGTCCTTTAGGGTGTTCATTCCACCACAAACAATCTACGCCTTCTTGCTTCCCTTGAAAGTTCTCTAGTTGTTTGAATAGTTCAACCGCTCTTAGGATCTCCCAATCATTCATCCCTCTTCTGAATCTCATTTCTCATCCTTGTTGAGTCCACATCTCAACTACTGTATTGTGTTGATCTTGGGTACAGTAAAAAAGAATCGGGAACAATTCTTGCAATGACCTTGTCCCTATCCATTTATCTCTTCTAGAACCTGATCCTGACTCCATTGTGCTTTTTGATCATCGAGTGTTTTTTTAAGAAAAGGCCAGAAGACCCTGATGGGATCTTCACAAGTTGACCCCATATGGAGTGGTGACCTCCTTGGATACCCACAATCTTCTTCCCCATAATTGCTTTTTATTACACTATCCCATAGGGTCCGAGGCTCTTGTGCATATCTCCATAACCATTTGATCTTAAAAGCTTTGCACTGGTGTTTCAATTTTCGGATGCCAAGCCCACCTTTTTTCTTACTCCTAATAATGTCCTTCCATTTAACTAGGTGGAAAACTCTTTTTTCCTTGTTTCCTTGCCATAAGGAGGACCTTTTGATCTTGTCTAGTCTCTGAACAATACTTGAAGGAAATGGGAATAGTGATAGCATGTAAGTTGGTAGTGCATCTAAAATTGCATTTACTAGTGTGAGTCTTCTCCCTAGAGATAAATATTGAAACTTCCACCTGGTCAATTTTTTCTCACACTTTTCCAGTAGTGAGTCCCATATCCCTTTGGATTTTGACTTTGCTCCATGAGGAATACCCAAGTAGATAGTGGGGAGCCTTCCCATTTCACCTCCAAGTATTATGGCTAGCTGCTCCATATTAGAAACATGATTTATGGGGTATATGTAAATCTTTCTCCAATTAATGTGAAGAATGTATGCTGATAGTTGTGATAGCCTTTTTTCCTTCCTGGGAGCTGATAATTTCTTTATAATGCTCGCATCTTGTTGATGCTTTTTGCTAATGATATCCTTCTTATTTCATAAAAAAAATTAATGTGAAGACCTTAAATGACTTCAAGCAGGAGTAGAATCACTCTTAAATACTTCAGTTGCTCTTCTTCTACATCGCAAAAAATTAAGGTGTCATCTTCTTATTGAAGGTGGGTGATCTTCATTCTTAGGTTGTTGTTTCTGTCCACTTCAAACGGTTGTACCCACCCACTAGAGTTTGCCACCTTAATCATACTATTGGGTCCTTCCATGGCTAGAATGAAAAGGAATGGGGACATGGGATCTCCTTGTCTAATACCCCTGTGAGCATCAAAGAAACCTTCAGGCAGGATATTAATGAGAATGGAGAACTTCATAGTAGATATGCAAAACTTCACCTAGTTGATCCATTTGTTACCAAACCCCGTTTGCCTTAAGACTGAAAGTATAAACCCCCTATTGATAGGATCATAAGCATTCTCAATGTCCAGTTTACAAAGTATCCCAAGCTTTCCTTGTGTGGTTTTTGAATCTACAGCCTCATTTGCTATCAATACTGCATCCATTATTTGTCTTCCTCTAATGAAAGTCATCTGTTGAGAATCGTCTAAGGAGTCCACTACTCTTTTCAATCTCTCTATTAGTACCTTTGAAATCGCTTTGTAGAAGCTCCCAACAAGGCTTATTGATCTTTCAGCTCCTTAGCCCCTTTTTTCTTTGGGATTAAGGCTATATAAGTGGTATTGAAGTTTTTTTCAAACATTTCCTAGGCATGGAAATTGTGGAAGACATCCACTATGTCATACTTCAAAACCTCTCAACACTTCATGTAAAAACTCATTGTGTAACGACCAGGGTCTGGGGCTGTCATGTGCACACAACTTGAGACAAGTATACACTTCCTGCTCATCAAACTTCTCTTGTAGAGCTGCTTTCTCTCTTTTTGTAATAGTAGGGTAGTTATTGATAGTTCCTGTGGTCTCCAAACTTCCTCCTCATTGTATAACTTTCTGTAGAAATTTCTTCTCTATGTCGCCGTCTCATCAATGAGCGTAAATTAATAGCCAAGCCTACCCTTTTGTGCTTGTCAATCTGTATCCCATTCTTCAAGTGTAGTTTTCTTTGATCACAGATCGACAGGTGATCCGTCCTTTCTCCCCCTTTCGTCATAAGGTGTGGTCTGACTCTAATTATCTCCTCCGATTCTTGTGGGCTTAGTTGTAGATTCCCCTTGCACTTCAAGTTGGTCGATGTGATTGTATCTCTTTTGGGCATTAGCAACTTGGTGAAAAAATTTAGTGTTTTTGTCACCATCCTTTAACCACAGGACCCTTTTCTGTCTCCATGAATTCTTCTCATTTTTCAAAACTTCTTCAAGCTCCAAGAAAATATCAGCCTTCTTAGATGACTCCTCTGATAGAGGCTTTGTATCTAGAATGGAGTCTAGCATTGCCATTTCTTTAAGCAGTCTAGACTTATGCAGTTTCAAATATGAGAAAAGTATTTATAGATATTTAATCCTAAACAAAACAAATCTAGGAAAAGTACAATTTAACAACTTTTACGACTCATGATGTACGGACCATAGTTCCTTGTACAACTCGTGGAAGGCGGTGAATAGTCAATCTTCGGGACATCTTC
Source organism: Solanum chiquidenum (assembly GCA_029582725.1). NCBI lineage: Eukaryota > Viridiplantae > Streptophyta > Magnoliopsida > Solanales > Solanaceae > Solanum > Solanum chiquidenum. Next base: position 24,569 of record JAJOOS010012955.1, read on the forward strand.
TACGGATTAGAGTTACAGTCCGTAGACCGAGGTACAATTCATCCTGGCCAGTCGTGGTCGGAGTCCTCTACCTTCAATTCTCTGAATGTCATCTACGAGCATCCCTACACGACTCGTAATATGTCCTCGTAGTCTGGGAGTTCACCTTTTCAAATACTTCCTTCTACGGTTGTTGATCTAAGACTCGTACAACAATGTATGGCTCGTACTCCTCATACTGAAGTTCAATATCTCAGAACTCTCATCAACGAATTCATTTATGGCTCGTGAAAAGGACCACGACTTGTAGTAAGGCTCGTAGATGATCAAAATGCATCTGCCAACACTGTCTTATTTCTAAGCTGCCAAAATCTATTTTCCTACAATTCAAAAATAAAACACAATCAAATCTACTAACAAATGCTTAAAAAACTCATAAAATCTCAAGTATAAAGTATTATAAGTACCGTAAATCCGCGGTACATCAACGTGCACAAAAACCATAAAAGACCAAGGTTCAAATCACACTAGAGATGGGAAATGCTGAGGCGATGTTTTTCCCTTTGCTAGTCTTTGTCAGATAGGAGGTACCCAATGGAATAGTTGAAGTGTGCACAAGTTATCCTGGACCACTTCTATTGAATAAAGAAGGATAATTGTACTATTGTTGTTTCTTTGAATTTCCACAGCCAATTGTTCTCTGTATTTTGATGACTGGACGTGTTAAAATTTGTGAATTTATGTTGAGAAGTTATTTTGGACTTTTCAGGGTTCCCCATTACCAACACTGCTTGATGATGATATGGCATCCTTAATTGATTTTGGAGTTGGCAATGGATCAACAATTCTTGTGGAAGAAGAGGGTTAGAGGTCGTTTGGCACAGAGTATTAGAGGGAATAATTTATAAATTATGTATGGTATTATTTAGTATTATGTTTGGTAGGAATTTTTGGTCTGTGTATAATTAATTCATGGATTAGTTATATACTCTACATGGTATTATAGGATGTATAGCTAATACTTTTTATTTGGTATAAGTAATACATAGGATTCAGTACAATGAGATTAATTTATGTAAAATTAAAAATATCCCTCAAATTATTTTAATCATTTTGTTTATTTTCTTGATTTTATGTTTTATATTTGTACTAGTGAATTTATTTAAATAGAGCGAGTTGTTTGTTGCTAAATAAATCCAATACAAATATATTTAGAAAATCATTTGCTAAATATATATATGGTTGTCTAATTATTTGTATTTTGAACAATTTATAAAATTGCATACATTTTATAATTACAACTTGCAATTTTAATGTGTAAATGTAGATGATTAGTTTGATTTACTATTGTTTACCGTCTTTTCGATTTTAAAAGTAGATGGTCTATCTTTTTTAAATTAAAATGGATGTTTTGTAAGTGATCAATTTATGAAGATGACAATTATTTACCCTCAAATAATTCAAGTGAAAAAACATGGCAATAAAAGTGTTCTAGATAGTTAGAAGGCCAAAATAAAATAATATTGTTCTGCAATTATCTACCTTGATCCAATTATATAATAATTCAAGGGTATAATTGGAAAAAAGTTTTTTTTTATAGAGTTTTATTCAAACACAAGATGAGATGTGAAGCAATGAACCAAATACTTGATAAAAAATAAGTCATGCATTACTAATTCATGTATAACTAATTCCTGCATTACTAATTAATGTGTTATTAATTCCTGCGTTATTTATCTTTGTATCAAATGACCTCTTAATGTTCTAAGAAATCTTGCAAGTTTGAGTGCATCTTCGTCACTCAATATACATTCTTGAAATCACTTTGAAATTTGAGAAAGTCTTTTTTGACTCTTTTATTCTAAATTTGTGCTCTAGAAATGTTTCATGAGCAAACTCTCTCCCTTCTTTCCTTTTCATCTCTCTCAAAGGTAGTTGTACCAATTGCAGGATGTTTGGTTGGTCTTTTAGCTAATACATTCAGATGATGCTTTTGTGACACTACAATATACCATCACTAATTCTCAGAATTTGGAATAACAAGACGATACTCAAAATGAATTTCTTGATCATTGGCAAGATATGTGATTGTGCATGATTAAGGGGTAATGCGAGTGTTATCCTTCAGCTTTAAGTATGTTGTCTTGGGCAATGTGATTGTGCCAGAACAGGCAATTGACATCGGCTAAAAAAATCAATATTTAGATTGTTGTATTTTAATTTTGTTCATTCAAAACAAAATGGATGATACTAAAGTGAGTAAATTTATAATGGGATGATAGTATTGTGCATGAAGGTGGTTCCATAAGATACAACCGACGTCTTGTTGTAGTCCAAATATTTTCCTTATCTCTTAAATATGAGTGTTTGCAACGCTTATTAAGAAACGACATGAGTATATATATAAACATATTTTACCTAATACACAATTTGTTTTATCATATTCTCTAAAATTTTCTTCAATTTGAAAATACTACAAAATTTTCTGCTCCTATTCTCGAATACATCACTTTTTATGCGATGTATCGATCGGATACATCACTTTACGTTATGTATCGGAACGTTGAGTGATGTATCCAAAATTGAAATACGATGTATAGAAAAGTTGAGGGATGTATTCGAAATCGAAATGCGATTTATCAGAACATTTTCGGATGTATCCGAATTCCACCAAATTTAAGAGATTTTTGTAATTTGAAAAAAATATAGGGATATAATGTAATTATCTCTTAACACTATGAGATTTGTGTAAAAATTTCATAAGATATTTACTTGACAATATCCAACTTACTTTATATCTGATGAACTTCTAATGCATGATGAGACATGTATTCAAAATGATGATTCCTCATCTTTATTTATTCGTAGTGTTAAAATTTTTGTTGATCAAATTAAAGTAAGGAATAAATTGAGTGTTGTTCTATTTTTCAAGAATCTACTGATAATGAGTTTGATATTTGTGATACTACATATTCAAATTTAAATATTGATTTTTCAAGGAATGCAATGTCAGAGCAAATAGTGGCAGAATTGAAAGACAATCACAATATGAAGGTTTGGATTGGAGTATGCATGATTACAATATTTGGAAGCCTAGAAATGCTCTCATGCACTTGGATAGTTTGAATTCGAGTGATAGACAACATCCTTTTCCACTGAAGTCAACTGATGGATAAATAAACTGATAATTTTTTATTATTAAATTAAACTAATATTATATACAATAAATTATATTTTTATATTTTATAAGTGTGATCGTTTTGAAGGTGTAATGAATCAATATACACAAATTGTGAACAATGATGATATAAGTGATGATCTAGTTGGTGGGTTGGATAATGATGAATCTTCAGAACATGTATGATTCAGCAAACAATGATGAAACGTCTGATGATAATGATGTCAATCTAGATAGTGCACTCCTTAGAGATCAAATCGTTTATTATCATTCTACTATGATTTCATACTTATATCACACTAAAGAAAGAACATAAAATTTTATCTGCACAAGAGACGATTGTTCTATCTGAACTACACTCTGAAATCGCAACAATTCTAAATTTATCAGTCAAATTCAACTGTTGCAATCTTAATTTTTTTTTAAAATTTTCTTTATATTGTTTAATGCAGTTTTGTATATTTAACTAGTTATACTATTTATAAATAAGAAGCAAATGAAATCTGCTGTAAGAGTATATAATTTTACAAAACAAATTGGACGGTTATTTGCAAGCGTTATTAGTTGAGATGTAAGAGGATAAATAGAAAAAGATTCAAAATTCCTCATGCCATGCTAAGCTTGGGGTGAACTCTCCATATCGGTGACTCCATTTGTCTGGGCATCAGTGCCTGACTCATCAACATCCTTGGTTCCATTGGAGACCACCATCGAAGTATCTCTAAGGGATGCCTCAACATTGTCTGAACCATAGACACCTCAAGGTCCTCCAGATCATCGTACATAGCCACCTCACGGACACCCATCTCCTCCTCATCAGTCTCTACCTCGGACTGGATATCTACGTCATCAGCCCTAGCAACATCTCGGGTCGTAGTAGCCGGAGGAACCTCAGAACTGGCTGGAACATTAGTGCTTGGAATGTCATGGATCTCAACTGTGCCGAACAACATCGATAGATCAGTGGACTTTAGCTCGTCCACATCCTTCCTCAGCCCAATAATATTGGCCTTCAAAGTCGTCACAACAACAAAATTGCCTCGACCTTACACAGAAGCCTCTAACCTCACCGTAAGGGCATGTAGTGCAAACCTGTGGCCATCAATAAACTCATGATTCTCTATGTTCATGGTGATACCAAGAAATTGCCTCGTTAGTCCAATTGATTAATGGAAGAAAGCGATGCAAACGATCTTAGGCAAATTTGTTAAGAGTGAATTTTTTTTTGATAATATACCTCTTTGTGGCCACCTTGTGAGAGTGTGAACCTAGCTCTGCACCTTTTGAGCCTATATTTTTCTTTTGAAGAAACTTGAACAACTTTGGCCCCTTTCTCCCATCACCTATAACCTTCATGAAGTATTGGTTTGTTTAACTAGCCAACTTAGGACAAAAGTATAAATTGGGGGTGTGGTGAAAAAGAAGGGAAATCAAGGAATGTTAAAAATTGGTCCTGCACTACTGTTTGAGTTGGAGCTGGAGGAGGAGAAGGCGTAGGAGGCACCGGGATCCTAGACGGATCATTCAATGACTTGGAGTGTAGCTCTGCTCTCCTAGCCTGTAGAAGTTAATCATCCTCCAGCTCAGATACGAAGGTTGGGTAACTGTCCCCTGAATGGTCCTCACACTGTTGGAGCTCGCCTCCGCATGTGTTAGCAATACTGGCCCTTTGCCCTTGCCTTTCCCCCCTTTTGGAGGAAGCTTTGATACGGTGGCCCGAGAGGCTGCAACCTTATCATTTATCACAATCCCTCTTGACTTCTTCTGGGGCGGTAGATTTCTACCGACAACCTTTGGTCTAGCGGTTTCTGCAAAACAAAACCACACACGTTAGATACAATTCAATTTTTTTTTTGAAAGTTTGAAAACTGCACAGAAAGACTCGCCGAACCGTTTGACGAGTCGCTGAACCCCTTTGCCAAGCCAAGTCGGGCTCACCGAAAGTTCCAGAGTAAAATCTGCAAAAAATTAGAACAGGTCGGCGATGCAAAGGACCTTTCGGCGAATTGCCGACACCATTCGGTGAACTAGAGGTAGCTCGCCGAATGTTACAGAACAATTTCAGGATTTTGGGGCATAGAAGGGCGATCAAAAGGGACTTTCGGTGAGTCACCGAGTGAACTAGGTGATCTCAGGCGTATCACCAAAAGTTACAAAACTCAAGCAAATAAAATAGAGAATTAAAAGGTGATCAAGGGGTCTTTAGGCAAATCGTCAAACAACTTGACGAGATGGATCCAGCTTGCCGAAAAGTCCAACTTGCCAGATTTGCACCCCAACCTTCAAAATGTAACCCGCAGCACACGAAAACAAAATCAAACTATTATTATATGAAATTAGGCATAGATCCATACTACCCAAGCCCACGGGGTACTCAGACATCCCCTAATTTGGCAAACAATGGCCAATCAACGTCTTTTGCCCTTAAGAATGACGTCAACCGCTCTATCATTTGCAAAAATCCGACAATGGGCTCAATTCGGGGCTACTCAGACTTCTCCCACACTAGACTCAGCATAATATAAACATGACCCACAAAATTATAATGCTAAAATTCAGTGTTTCACAATTTAAGGCCAATTACAACAATTTAAACTAAATATGAGTAGGCATTAACGCCACCCATTCAACAAATCACAATTACCCATAGAGAACAACCACACAATGATCATATATTCGATTTTTCTAAAATGTAAGGACAAGGTTCAAAAAACCCACCTTAGATGCAAATAATTTGAAAATCTAGGCTAGCAAGGAATCCAAAACTCCTCACCGAGTTATCAAACCCACACCAAAAGTAAGGAAACTAGTACGAGAGTATGATGATATGCGGTTCTGAAAGTTTAGAAGTTGAAAAGTATGAAATGAGGGAGATTTTTGAATTATAAATGGTTTGGCCTTAAAAACTCTTCAGTTCGCGCAGCAGTCGCTGATCATGACATACGTCGCCGACCCACTCGATGAAGCACTGAGTAGCACTTCAACTCGTCTAGTTTTATTGAACCTTCAGCAAGTGAGGTCGTTCAAAAGGTGGTCCAAGTCAGGCTCGCCGACCTGTTCAACGAGTCTCAAACTGAACCTTTGGCTCGCCTAACTGCCATTTCCCCAAAATTCCACATTTCCAACCTGCACATTTAACACCCGTTATTCAAACAACAGTAGTAAAAGCATAAAATCTTGGGTCTCCTACCAGGAAGTGCCTTATTTAACGTCATGGCACGACGTGGATATGCTTTTAAGGTTCATTTTTTGGGTTAGCCAAGGTATCACTTGGTAGACCCCCTTTTGGCCTTGGGTTCAAATGAGATGAGATTTGACCCATTTGTGTTTCCAGTTGTTTGATGAACACTGAGTGAGAAGTGGTCATCTGATTGAGTTTGGAGACGTCCTCTTTCATTTCTTTAAGCACCTTGTATGACCCTTTCACTTTATTGAGAATGCGTGCAAGCATATCTTCCGTGCGAAAGTTCTCTGGGTCAACCCTTTGCTCTTTTGGATTTTGACACTCACGAGGAGGAACATATCTTTCCTTTTCACCATCCCATTTCTTCCAATTAGTCCCACGATCACGCCATTCTCTGTCACGGTCTCTCCAACCGTCATCGTGATCTCTTTTCCAACCTTGATTCTCGCTCGGCCTTGGATAGCTCGGACAGAAACCTCCTCCTTGATTTGCAAGGAAACTCACTTCCTCATTGTATAGAGCATCAACGTGTGCATCATCGGGGGTCACCCCACTAACACCAACAACACTCACAGCTCTAGTACCACTACCCATTACATATTTTGCTAAAATATCCAATTGGGTCATCATTTTGGCCATGTTTTGATCCTGTTCTTGGTATTTTTCTATTTGGTCCTTTGTTATCCTAAAATTCAAAGTAGACACATGATCCTCCCGAGTATACCAAGCTCGGTTTATCTTTGTCATCCCATCACGGAGGGTTGACACTATCTCAAAAGGTTGCTTCATTATACCTTCTCAGACAAGTTGATCAGCCACACCTTTGTTCACTGAATCTAGACTCTGGTAGAAGTGTTGTAATAGCACATTGGTTGGAAGCCCGTGAGTCAGACATTGAAGTAATAATTTCTGAAATCTCAGCCACATCTCGTGGATTGTCTCACCATCTAAGCGTTTGCAGCCTTGGATATTATCTCTCAATTACATCATCCTCGAAGGAGGAAATAAGCTTATGTAGAACGCCTCAGTAAGTTCATCCCAAGTGGTAATGGAGTCCTTTGGTAGGTCAGCTAACCACAAAGATGCCTCCCCCGTCACTGAAAAAGGGAACAATCGAAGTCGTATAGACTTTCGGGAGATTTTCTTAAAAGAAAAAGGACCACAAACGTCCACGGAATTCTGGTTATGGTCATGGGAATCCTCATGAGCCAAGCCTCCAAAAAACCCTTTCATTTGCAATAGTTGCAGCATCGTGATTGTCACGTGGAACACAACATTTCCTTCAACATGATGTAAATGAATAGAAAGTATACCATCCAAGTGAATTTAATTGATATCATTAATATTTTCGAAGTCATCTTGGTGTCCACATGGCTACTGTTACATATGTTCACACTCATCTCGTCCTCTGTTCACAATCAGCCCATAACAAACACAAACAAAATAAGTTGATTCAACTACAACACAAAGAGATCACAAATAAAGTAGCGGCACAGTTTTTAATAAACGCTCAACTACACCTCATCCAATACTAGGTGTAGGCGATCGTGATCTAGTATAAAACCCAACAAAGAGTTGGGGTCGAATCCACAGATAGCGGTACAAGTTCGAATTAAGTTACGAAGTTATAAATGTGGTCTAATTGGTTATATGAATAGAGATTATCAAATTCATTTAGATAAATTGAAGGGGTTGATACGAATGTCAGATGGGGGGTTTAAAAGTGTCAATTAACAACTACAATAATTAGAAAAATAGGGGAGTAATCAAGTAGATAAAGGATACTTGGGGATGTGACCGATTAAAGGCAAATTTTCTATATGGGTAATCGTAATTTACTAACAATTGCTGATTCTCAGTGGTAGGATAGACTTTATATGCAATAGCTTTCTCTCGAACAACTATTATGATTCGAGCGAGTTCTCTCAAACCTTGACAAGCAGAACACAAAAAGCAGCCCAATACCTCAATATATCTACTCTCTCGAGCTAGAGAGGTAGGATCGAGTTAAGATTCACTCTCTCGAGATAAACCCACAACAACCCAATCACTACAATCATCAATTGATAACCTTATTTCTGAACTGCATTTGGAATTACAATCCATGGATTAATACACAACTATCAGTTAAACCCACTTCAAATCAGCATGTAAATCAGTAAACAACAATACCCATAAGCTAATTAGAGCAAATAATCACATGATCATATGTCACACCTCGAAATAGGGGGAGTAACTGGCACTCGATACCCTATAAGATCGAGTTACCCACTAAAACATACTAGCAAAACCAAACTGTGAGACAAAAAGATTGGGCAGCACAACCTCTAAAAAGTGAAACCTGGACCTTGAAGGTCATGACCTGAATGAGAATAAATCATACAAACAATGGCAGACAAGTCAAAAAAAATAAATATGTCTTATCTAGCCGACGAGGCCACAACCGAAGACATACCTATTTGCACACACATATATATACACATGCCAAGACTATTGGCTGGAGGTTGAAACATACCAAAAGAAAACCCAGAATATTGTGTCCACAATAGCCTCTATGAGTGACCTAAGCACTGCTGGGACAAGGCCCCGACTATACCCAAACTGTACAACAAAAGTAAACATCCTCTGATAGGCCCATGATAAGATGGAGCTTACCAACTTACAGCTGAAGCTGAATCCTAGCGGGTGGGTCGATTAGAGTCCCTGTCTGTACCTGCTCGCACGAAACAAAAATTAGTGTCCCAAGCAAAGGGACATCATTGTGAATAAAAATATATTGGTATGTAAAGCGGAAAGTAGAATCATAAATATTTACTGTAAAAGGGTAGTAGAGATACCACCTGAAACTGAAACTCAAATAATCTCCATGGCTGACATTTGGCCCCCTTCTATAATATGCATGGTATGCTCGTATAATCGTATGTCATGAATACAAATATATATAGATGCAAATGCATGACATACCCAACCAAATGTTAGCAATGGTGGTGCCTTCCGATAGCGAACCGACATCATAATCGCCAACTTGTGGCCATCTGTATCTCATACGTATAAATATAGGCAATAGGCCCCATACCTCCATATTATAGCTCAGGAGTAGAATGCATAGAATATCGTGTCATGGATTATAACACCTATAAGTTACTGTTGTCATGTTGCTAATATTGACCAGTTTGTAGTCTTCTTCTCATAATCCCATAATCATTTTTGTATAACATGTAACCATCTCATGGAACCTCACATGTTCTTCCAAATAAGCTTGAAAAGTTGACTCGAATTTTAGAAAGATAACCTAACCTTGCAGATATTCATAACAACTTTAATGTGATTTACATAGTTCCTAACTTGGTTCCTAGATAATTTATAAAAGAAGTATTTAAAAAACCAAGTGTTCTAATAGTTTAAACATTTAAGTTATATTAGAGAGTTTTGAACATCGTGAGGTCTAGTTGAAAGTAATAAAGGTCTCACTTGATATTTTAAGTCACATCACCCAAGGAAGAATAAGAATTCATACATGCGGACATATAATCAAGGAAACTGATAAAATGACATGTAGATGTTGAATACTCTATTTATCCGAACAAGTGGAATATCAAAATAATAGAATCATGAAAATAATTCAACTGAGATCCCAATGCCTTTCACTGAAGGTCTTTCTAGCAAGAGAATACCAAATTATCACACTCGGCGTTTTAAGAATTTCCTAGGAGTGGTCCTAAAATGAGGGACGTAGCTTAAACTTATTATACCTTTCCAATGAACGCTCGAATGACCGTAGCTTCTTCACGAAAGTTGTTTCTTACATCCTAATCTTCGCAAACGCTAAATATACACAACTGGTACACACCTATAAACAGTTCATAATTGATCTTAAATCGGCAGATATGTCAAATGGCCTCAACTTGATGAAACATCCGTAGAACTTCATAAAAACAATCATAAAAGAGACCCGAGATGATTACCTTAGTTAACCACGTGTAAAGCTTAAAGAAACACCAATAACTACAAATATATATGTTCAAAAACTAGCTCCAAATGCAGCTCATAGAAGGGGAAAAAGATTGCCACGTGTAGAGATCACGTTTCTAGGCACGAGGGCAACCTTTAATGGTAGAAATCGTCAAAAACTAAACTTTATCATGCAATAAATCCATTAGAACAATTTCTTAAGCTTTTTTTCTGGTTAGGGAGTGAAAATAAATGTTTTTGTGGCTTAAAACGTTGAGTAAGCCGACATACCACAATTGTTGACCCCTCCCTGATTCTTCCCCGACAGTCCATAGTAAAACTCTTATAACCTTTTACTCTGATGTCGGTTGGATACGGGGTTTAGTGCGTTGCAAACTAGACTCGTAGGACTTAGATTTAATAGGTGATAGGATTTATAACTCTTTATATTTTGGGAGAAAACATCCAAGACATTTGACCCAAAGTTAAGAAAATATTATTAAAGAAACTTCGATAACTTTTGCCGACCTTAGTTTCACTAATTTTCTTGACTTCCAAACTTAACATACGAACCTTATGCTATTATAATACCTCATAACACAGTATTATTAGCATGTTTTACACTCATAGGCTTATCCACAAGGTATGGGACAATTTAAACCTTTCAAACGGGGGAAGTTCTACCCGAGCCATTTCTTTAATCACGAACGGAGCCATTTCTTTAATCACGAACTTTTTTTGAGGGTTCCCTTTGACGTAAAACTTTAGTTTAGTTCCTTGATATTTTCACCTATTTGTAATTTTAATCTCCAATGTACGATACAAAGCCATATACACCTCATATAACCATGCCATACTACGTAACATATATTATGCAAGAATAGAGAAAAAGTATGGGATCTTACATTATCCCCCCCCCTTATGAACTTTCGCCCGCGAATGGATCTTGACAATTCCTTGGTTGTGTTTTTATTATTTTTTCTCATAGGACTTTATTTGTGAGTCTATATCTGTTGCAGTCGCAAATTCAAGTGAAAATCTGAAAATTCTAACTCCTAAGCTTTGTATAGCTATCTTATAAGATGACATATAAATTGCACCTTCAAGCAACTTAAAATCTAATTAAGTCATTTTTAAGAAATACTTTCCAATCATCGAAATGTGACTCACCTTAAGTCGTAAACAGTTGGGGGTACTCCTTCCTCATTTACTCTTCCACTTCCCAAGTCATTTCCTTGACGTTGTTATTTCTCCATAACACTTTCACAAATGCTACATCTTTAGTTCGAAGCTTTCTTACTTGCCGATATAAAATCACTATTGGTACCTCTGCATAAGATAAATCTTTAACGATACGAATATTTTCAATGGGCATAATATGTGAAGGATATTCAACGCACTTCCACAACATAGAAACATGAAATACAGGATGGACTACTTCCAATTCTGAAGGCAAATCAAGCTCGTATGCAACCATACCGATATTTCGAATAATCTTATACGGTCTGCTGTACCTAGGATTGAGCTTCCCTTTCTATCCGAATCGCATGATTCCCTTCATAAGCAATACTTTCAGGAAAACCCAATCTTCTACATCAAACTTTAAGTTTCGTTGGTGAACATCTACATAGGACTTATGCCGACACTATGTTGTATGAAGCCGATCTCTTATAAGCTCAATTGCTTGTTGGACTAGATTGGGACCTAGAAAATTTGCTTCCCCGAGCTCAAACCAACCAATCAGGGACCTACACTTCCGCCGGTATAGTGCTTCGTAAGGGGCCATCTGAATACTAGCTTGAAAGTTGTTATTATAAGAGAACTCGATAAGAGGTAGATGTTGATCCCAAATTTCTTTAAAATCTAACACACAAGAACCTAACATATCCCTAACCATCTTAATAGTACGTTCTACCTGTCCATTAGTTTGTGGATGAAAAACGGTGCTAAGATTTACCTGAGTGTCTAGACCCTTCTGAAACAATCTCTAAAAATGTGTTGTAAATGAGCTCCTCGATCTGAGATAATAGATAATGGAACTCTGTGAAGGCAAACAATCTCCTGAATGTAAATCTTGGCATAATCTTCAGCTGAATATGTCATCCTAACTGGCAAGAAATGAGTAGATTTTATCAGCCTATCGATAAGTACCCAAATAGAATCATACCTTCGTGGAGTGCGAGGCAAACCAGTGATGAAGTCCATATTTATCATATCCCATTTCCATAACGGAATCTCAATATACTAGGTTAGGCCTTCAGACCTCTGATGCTCTGCTTTAACTTGTCTGCAGTTGGAATATTGAGATACCATCTCCGCAATATCTTTTTTCATGTCATTCCACCAATAGATCTGTCGAAGGTCCTGATACATCTTCATCGCTCCAGAGTGAGATGCATATCTAGAATAATGGGCCTCTGAAAGAATATTTGTAAAAATATCTCCAACTATTGGTACACATAAGCGACTCTGGTATCTAAGGACTCCATCTCTAGTTAGCTCAAATAAGGGTTGTTGCTGCTATGAAATCTTTTCCCTGAATTTCCTAAGCTCAGGATCTTCATGTTGTCTCCTTTTCACTTCAGTCACAAAGGAAGATTATGTTATATTCTTAACGACAACACATCTGCCTCCTGCATCTACCAATCGTACTTGAAAATTAACTAGCTGGCATATGTCTTTTATAATTCTAACCTTATCAGCTTCAACATGACTTTGACTAACCATGGACTTCCGGTTTAGCGCATCATCAACAATATTAGCTTTGCTGGGATTATATAAAATGTCAACATCGTAGTCCTTTAATAATTCTAGCCATCTCCTTTGTCGTCGGTTAAACTCCCTCTACTTAAGTATGTACTGAAGGCTGTGATGATCGGTGAAAATATCTATATGAACCCCGTACAGATAATGCCGCCAAATTTTTAGAGCAAAGACAACTGCAGCCAACTTAAGATCGTGTGTAGGATAATTTTGCTCATGCTTCCACTACTGTCTAGAGGCGTATGCAATAACCTTACCATGCTACATAAGAACACAACATAGGCCAATTCTTGAGGCATCACAATAAATATCATAGCCCTCATTACCATCTGGAAGAGTTAAGATAGGTGAAGTGGTATGCCTTTGTTTTTAGTTCCTGAAAGTTCTGTTCGCATGCCTTGGTCCACTAAAACTTAGTTGCCTTATGTGTCAATTTTATCAGTGGTGCAGAGATAGAAGAGAATCCCTCCACAAACCTTCAGTAATACCCTTTCAAGCCTAAAAAGTTGTGAACCTCCGTTATATTCAAGGGCCTTGGCTAAGTCATTACTGCTTCAATATTTTGTCCATCAACCTTAATACCCTAACTTGTAATAACATTACCAAGAAAAACGACCGAAGTAAGCCAAAAATCACATTTAGAGAATTTAGCATATAACATGCAATCTTGGAGAGTCAACCTTAATACCCTAACTTGTAATAACATTACCAAGAAAAACGACCGAAGTAAGCCAAAAATCACATTTAGAGAATTTAGCATATAACATGCAATCTTGGAGAGTCAACCTTAATACCCTAACTTGTAATAACATTACCAAGAAAAACGACCGAAGTAAGCCAAAAATCACATTTAGAGAATTTAGCATATAACATGCAATCTTGGAGAGTCAACCTTAATACCCTAACTTGTAATAACATTACCAAGAAAAACGACCGAAGTAAGCCAAAAATCACATTTAGAGAATTTAGCATATAACATGCAATCTTGGAGAGTCAACCTTAATACCCTAACTTGTAATAACATTACCAAGAAAAACGACCGAAGTAAGCCAAAAATCACATTTAGAGAATTTAGCATATAACATGCAATCTTGGAGAGTCAACCTTAATACCCTAACTTGTAATAACATTACCAAGAAAAACGACCGAAGTAAGCCAAAAATCACATTTAGAG
>JAJOOS010012956.1:0-62151 GCA_029582725.1 Solanum chiquidenum
TTTAATTATATGTAAAGTGTAATATAAAAATAATAATAACACAAAAATTAATGACGAAAAATAAAATATAAATATTATGAAACGAATGTACCAAACGTCTGCGTTAATAGCAGACGTTATAACCGATTCTTGAAGCTTGTAGTTTGGAACTCCAATACTTGATAGCAAATATGAGAATAATATATATTATGATATAATATGAAAATTTAGAATTGAAATATATGTATTATAATAATATGAGACTTAAATGGAATAAAAAATTAAGACTTAAGATTGAGAGGATATAGAAATAGATGAGAGAATAGATGTTTTTGTAAGAAATAATAAGGGATAAATGGGTATTTATAATATTAAAAATGGGTTAAAGTGTATTTATGATAACTTGAGAATTTAAATTAAAATATTAAAAGTAGGGGGTGTTTGGGATGGAAAAAAGTGGAATAAATCCGTTAGGGGGGCCCACTAGCCGTTGCCCCAACGGTTGGCAACTGATACAATTCAAAAAAATAAAAAATAAAAATTAAAATTAAAAAATTAAAAGGGGATCCCGCGGAACCGGTTGGTTCAGTCGGACCGGGCCGGGTCGATCGGGACCAACGGGTGAACCGGACCGGTTTCGGTCCCCTAACCCGTGATCCCCCTATCCCGCGTGAGTCGACGGGATCGGGTCCAGCAAGACGGTTCTCGAACCGGTCGCGGGGCGGGGCGGGCCGACTCGGTCCCTCTGCCAGGCCTAGTTATTTTGAGATTGCTATGTTATTTTTATCCCATATTTATGGTGTGATAACTATCTTGAAATAATTTATCTTGAGATAATTAATCTTAAAATAATTTATTCTCAACCAAGCGAGATATTTTATTTCTTCTCATTTTTTCATTTACTTTATCTTTTATAGTAGTCATATATGTAGGTCGTATTCTATTTATAGTTTTATTCTTGAAATTATTGGTGTATGAGATTATGTACTGACAATAAATGATATAATCTATTCAGTTAAGAATTTAATAATCCATTTTGCTAAAAATGACCATTTGACAATTTTTTTAATTGCAATCAAATGACAATTAACATTTTCTTCTTCCGACCATTAATGACTTCTTTTTTCTCTTCCTTTCTCTTCTTCTTTATTTCTTCGTTGTTTTCCTCTTCCTTTTCTTCACGTTCTTCTATGTTTAAATTCAACTTTAAAAATTGACGTGCCGCAAATATGAATTGATCAAAAGACTCAAAATATTAAGAGAGGTTCACGTCTAAAATTTGAGATTGTTTAGAGATGATTTGAGATGGTTGAGATTGAAAAAAAAAAGATGTTCTGCAATGTATTATGTATGTACAACTCTCTTCAAAATAAAGTGAAATAAATTGGGGAACTTTCACAAACAACCACAAAAATAATTTTAATAAGGCTCAATAGCTACAGTTAGCTAAAGATGATTTGTATCTACATGTTAGAGGGAGAAGATAGGCAGGCGAGAGAGGGCAGAAAGTGGAGAGAGGCAAGTTCAAGTTGTATATGTATATCTGTCATATAATTGTATTTATGTAATTGATATACATATGTATTCATAAATCTGGCTAGAGAGATTGGGAGAGGGAGGAGAGAGGTGATTTCATTTGTATATCTGTCATATTTGTATATGTATAGCCGAGGAGAGAGAGTCGAGAGAGAGAGGAAAATAGGAGAGAGACGCATGTAATTACAACTAAAATTAAGATGTGAGCCATAATAATATTCAAACTATAATTATATTAGCTAATTAACTAGTATATATTTACTTATGCGCGTAATTTTCCCAAAAAAATTGAATAATATTCAAAGCCCAACATGTTACATGAAGAAAGTGGCTCAGAAGCCCATTGTAAGCTAAAGCCCAAAAACCCGAAGATCCGAGATTTTCATTCATCACTATCGTTTTCTCTTCTGGTTTCTGAGTTTGTTTTTTTCCAACTTTCCAATGCGCGGCAAACCCTAATCCTCTTCAGCGTTAGGTAAAACTCCACATCTTTATGCTTATATGCTTATGAACTATACATTTATGCAATCTTCATACAAGCAATTAGCTAATGAATTACTTTTTAGGATTTCATTTTTGTTAACTTCGGTTTTCATAATCGATGCAATTTGCAATTTGTTTTTTTATACACTGGCAATGTTGTTGTTGTTGTTTTATCATGTGATTAAGCTCATTTGAGTTGAGTTTTTATTGGAAACAAACTCTATTTACTCAAAAGGTAGTGATAAAATCTGGCCTAGCTCAAGTGGCAAAAGGTGGAGGATTTGTGGCTTAGGTTGCAGGTTCAAGCCCCACATCATGCAAAGCGAAGCCTAATATTTAAGTGGGGAAGGGTAGAGGGGTGGGCCCATTATCCACCGAGTTTAGAAGGCTGTGATTGGTCCAAAGGGCGGGTCACCGACGGATTTCTCGGTTATAAAAAATAAAATAAAATAAAAATCTGCGTACATTCTATGCTCAGAAACTCTAACATTGGCAATGTTGTTGTTGTTTTATCACGTGATTAAGCTCATTTGAGTTGAGTTTTTATTGGAAACAAACTCTATGTACTTGAAAGGTAGGGATAAAATCTGCGTACATTCTATACTCAAAAACTCTTAACATTATTATTTATCATGAAAATTTGATTAAATTGTGAATTTAAAGAAATTGGCTTGCGCACACATGCATTAGTGATATGAGGCTTAAATTTTCAAAGAGAAAGTAAGTACTTTACTTTTGTTTTATTTTCGTGAGGTTATGGAGCTGAAATTGTAAAGCATTGATATGTTTTTATAAACTTTTTTAATTTCTTGAGGTTAGAATATTGATTATTTCAGATATGCAAATTCTTGATGATTATGAAGTATTTTGGAGTGGTTGTGCTTGATTTTGTTTTGGTTTTTGTTAGATTTATCGAGGTTAAGGAGTACAATCACGGATATTTCACGCTTCAAGTCAATGACTGATCCTTTAGACTAAAGTTTTAGGAAATATACAATAGATTTGTCAATCCAAAACTTTAAAGCATTGTTACGTACTTTGAGTTTGAAGTAAAAAAAAATGTCTAACTTTTCTCTTTATAAATTATGATTCTATTTGAATTTCTTCAATAATATGTAAATTTGTTATAATTTTCTCTTTACATAAATAATCTTGAAGTATGGTTATGATAAAACATATATAATCTTGAAGTAGGTATCTATTGTTTCACCTTTCTTATAAAGTGGAAAACAATGTAGTATCCTCTCCCCCTAATAATATTTTAAAATGAAATACAATCAATAAGAAATGATATTGATGTAGGGACAGTCGAACAAAGCCAACATCCTATCCTCCTCAGATACAATTTGTGGGATTACATTGACAATGTTGTCGCTGTTTTATCTAGTGGTTGTAGAAGAACTTATTAGAATAATGGTGTAATGTAGTTTGTTAGGGAAGAAGTGGCATCAAAATATAAAAAGAATGATGCTTGAAAAGTAGTGGAAGTTACATAGTGTATGAAGAGTGTCATGTAAATCAAAACAAAGGGAGTATATATTTGTTCAGGATATGAAAGCATATTGTGCAAAATGTAACTTGTGCATGTGTGTTAGTTCTTTCAAAAGCTCAAGTATTGTTAAAGAATTAGTCTTTTTGTTGTTTAATTGCTTGAAATGGATAGGGTGTCTGAAAGAGTGATTATTGTACTTGTCAAATAATTTTGATTTGATTTTGCTTATGAGTGTTTCTGGAGTATTAATCCTATATATTTTTTAGTTTTTGCCTCAGAAGATTCATCTGCCCAGTCGACCTCTATGATGGGGCACAGTGAATCTAGATCACCTGCCAGGGGTCGTGGATCTCCTCGCAGGAGGAGCCCTTCACGCAGGGAAAGGTCACCTGCTCATAAAAGGAGTTCACATGCTGCAAGTTCAGCTGTAGCAGAGAAGCCTTCAAGACGTGCAAGGTCAAGATCTCCTGTTCCTCTTTCACCTGCTCGAGAGAGGCCTTCTAGTCGCAATAAATCCCCAAAGCGCAGAAAATCAATCTCCCCTGCATCTCACTCCCCAGTCAGAGAGAAACCCTCAAGTCGCATGAAGTCCCCCAAACGAGCTAAGTCAAGGTCTCCGGATTCGAAGTTGTTACAGGGAGAGAAATCTTCAGGCAGAGCCACGTCTCCTAAACATGCCAAGTTGCAGTCTCCTGAACCGCGTTCACCCTCACCACGAACAAAAAGACTGAGGAGAGCAGAACGAGAGACTGAAGAAAAATTGAGGGAGCGGGATCCTGAGAAGAATCACAGGAGATCTAATGATAGGGCTACACATAGGGAAAAGGATTCTGACAGAATGTTGCCTGAATCTCGCTCACCCTCACCACGAACAAAAAGACTAAAAAGAACAGAACGAGAAGCTGAAGAAAAGCCAAGGGAGCGGGAGCCTGAAAAAAATCATGGGAGAGCTAGTGATAGGGCTACACATAGGGAAAAGGATTCTGACAGAATGTTACCTGAATCTCATTCACCCTCACCTCGAACAAAGAGACTAAGGAGAGCAGATCGAGAAGCTGTAGAGAAGTCGAGGGAGTGGGAGCCTGAAAAAAACCATGGGAGAGCTAGTGATAGGGCGGCACATAAGGATTCTGATAGAGTGATGCAAATCGAAAAGAGAGAGAGAAAATCAGGAAAGGACTCAATAGATAATGGATCTTATAAGTCAAGAAATGGTCGATCAGCTTCACCTTCAGAACGTCAGCATAGAAGTCGGCACAGATCGAGATCACCTGTAGCTGCCGATAGTAGAGCACATTCTGAGGTGTCTGGTGATATTCGATCACATTAAGTAACCTTTATTCATATGAGACAAACCATGTCTGCATTTCATTTGCCTATGCTTAACCATAAAACTAATAATGCTCCTTTGACAAATTCACTACTGAGTTTTCCTTGCATTTTATTTATCTCCAGTTTTAGACTGGGAAAGCAGGGTAATAGTGAAAGATTTAAAGCAAGAAAATATGGTTGATGTCCATCTAATCTTCTCTTGTACTTAATCTTCTTGAGGTTTCCGCTGCTCTTGAACAATGATTTAGGTTCCTTTTTTTGCTTTTTTGAGTACCTATGTAAATAGTGATTTTGCTTATTTCTCTGGTTGATTCTTATGGAAATCCTTGCATAGAACAACACTAATTAAAATAGTTTTGACCTATTAATATGTTGGTCAGGCAAATACATTCAAATGGATGAGATGTTTAAAAAACTAAAATTGCTGTACTTATCCACCTGAACAAAATAGCAGAAAATATTTGTAGATTTGAATTGCAATAACACATCATGCCTAATTTCTGTACGACTTTATCTACGTTTTACACATGAAAGATCCCCTATGCAACTTCAGGAGAGATTTACCATTTAATTGATGCATTCGTGCAATTGGATAGCTTACACTTCTCTTTAGTTTTAAAGTTGAGTTCTTATTGGGTGCTTCTGTTTTGCAGGTAACAAACTTAACGAGAGATGAACTCAGGTGAGTTGCTGCCTTATCTCTTGATCAGAGTAGTAATTTAGTAGATTTAGTTGATCATACTTTTCTTTTCTTGCTGTGATGATGTCATCGGAAGGGACACACACATGCTTTGATGAACTCTGAACATTCTGGAGTAAATGACCATTTTTCTCATGCTTGTTTGAGCAAGATGGGCTTAGACTTGCTCCAATCCCTCCTATGAATAATTTTACTTGCAGTCAAGGAGTTAGCACAATTATATTTGTTTTAATAGAAAAAAGGTTAAATTAATTGTTAGTGTGTCTGCAAGGTTAGTCTGGAGGAGAAAGCATCACAATTACTGAATTACATATTTACATGTATTAAATTTACATTATCAGATGAATTTAACTTTTGAAACCTGGTAAATGGTGCAACAAATATTCCAAACATGCTGGAATGCTTCCTTTGTAGAAAGCTTACATGAATCTTAGTTGAAAGGAGTTTAAATATTTGTACTAGTCTGTTAAACAATGGGAATTTGGGCAATAAATCTCAGGGTCCTGTGTTTCCTGTTGTACTGGTGGTAGTAATGAGTTATGTTACCATGTACTAGGCACTTAGCTCTATAATCTCATTAGTCATTTGACTTTTCAATTTACTACTTCACTCTATGTCCCCAGACAGATATTGATTCTGAATTTTCTTTAAGCCTTAAAGTACTGTGCTTAGCTGGACAATAATAGTGATTTTGTTGTATGGATGCTGCTGCTTACTGCCAAAGTATTGAATCTCTCTTTAAGTTGGTGCAAAGATTTCTAATTCGTAAACATCTGGTTTGTTTTCCTGATGTGCTTGCATATAGACTTAAATTTTTGTGAAAAATATATAAGCTTGAATTGCTAATAAGTATTATTTTGCTTGTGCAGGAATGGTGAAGATGACTCCTTATCTAAAATGAAGGAAGCTGAGGAGGCCTTGGAAGCTAAAAATAAAGTATTATTTCTTCCCAAATTACCTTGAGTTTCATTCCATTAATTTAGACCCACGGTTTCCTTCATTTTTGTTTTAAATTACAAAAAAAAAGGGAGTCCTTTCTGATGCCGGGGTGACGATGATCCATGTTTATTCCCACTTTAACTGATTGTTGTTTTGCAGATATGTTTAACTTACTGCCTTCTGATTAGTAGCTTTATTAGATGATTGTAGTAATATTAGTTATTGGTGCTATTATGTACAGGATAAGCCTTCGTTTGAGCTCTCTGGAAAGCTTGCAGCAGAAACTAATCGAGTAAGAGGTAATGGCTAGTAACTAAAGTTGCTTAAGTCTTTGAGTTGATGAATGAGTTTACATTCTTATTGCAGTCACTTCTTTTGCAAGTTATATTGCATTTCTCTCCCGAGAGTTAGTACATTCAAACTTTCAGTGGATTTTTGGGTAACCTGCCCATGGAGCTTATTTCTGTAATCTTATAAAAAGATCTTCAAGTTCATCATTCTATTATTGCTGCTGGTAAACCACTCCACCTTAATGGGCTTCATGGCTTTGGAGAATATTTTCTGAACCAAAGGGAAGTTATTAATCCATTCATTTTTCAAGAAAAGTTCATTTATAATCTACAAAATCATTTGTTGCATGGTATGGAAAGACCATACATATTGATTTTGAAGTGGGGTTTTGGTACTAAACTTGCATAATCTTGATGTATATGCCTTGCTTCCAACAAATTAATGAAACTCAAAGCTATATTTTGCTGTATGTATGAAGCTCTATCAAGTGAGCCCATGAGGCTTTCGAGCATGGGTTGCTCTAGGCCTCACCACCGTGTAACTTTGCAAGCTTGATCCCCTCAAAACTTAATAAGGTTTGGATTGATCATATTACTGGTAACATGATCTTAACTGTTAAGATCCACTATGTATGTCTTTAAAGAGAAACGGTTGGGAAGAAAATGAAGAACTTGTCTCCTATAGGATATTTTTCCCTATGTTCGAGCATGAGAGGACATAAAACATATCTTGGTTTCGTGTTTGTCAACTAACAAAGAGAATACACCTCTGTATTATATCTACCTTTCCTCATTGTATGCTGTTCCATGCCAGGCATAACACTTCTCTTCAATGAGCCACCAGATGCTAGAAAACCCGACATAAGATGGCGCTTGTATGTTTTTAAGGGTGGTGAAGTCCTTAATGGTAAATTTTCTTGATCCTTCTATTTATTCATTCTTACGTCATAGTGTATCTTTTTTATGAATTGCTCGATAAATGGCTCCATTTCTTTTTATAATTTTATTTTAGTACATCTTGTAATATTAAAATACAACAAATGTCTTCAATGCGTATTCACAAATTGTGGGTGTCACTTCGCCAATAACTAGCACATTGTACTTGTGCAAATTTGACTACATGTGCTTCCTTTTATTTATTTAATATAGTGGTGGGAAGCCTGCTTATTGAGATGCATTATAAGTATCATGTGCACCTACAAAGGACACATGCATTCCTTTTTTTGGCGGACTGCCTACTGATATGTCTTTGTTCTTTGTAATGTGGTCGGTAGAAACATAACCCTATGGATGACATCCATTACACCTGATACTGCCTCTAAATTCAAGTGTTAGACTTATGTCAAGTTCAACATCCTATCTGACTTTTGCTGGTCTTTAAAGATGAGATATGGCAGAACTACATGAGATTCCCAGCAGTTTAATGAAACTAAATGATCCTCCTCTTAGTTTGTATATTTCCAGAAGCCTGTATTTGCTAAGAGTTGCATAGGATGGTATTTTTTTTGAGAACAAATCGACCCAATCGCCCCGATGACTTTCTTTTATAGGTCTTTTCTTGTATTTTTGTAAACTGATTAATGCATTTTATCCAATTCTATAATATGTCTAAGGTCGTGACTTTCCATGATCTTACAATTTTCCCTTCCTTGAGAAACAAGGGTAAAGAAAAACTCTGGAGTCGCCAATGTCTTGGTCCTTATTATCATACCATAAAAAGCTTTGCTATACTATAGCCACATGTTAAAGTAGAAGGGTAGTCTTACATTTCTTAAACTAGATGGGAGCATGACACGGTTACATAGTAACTACTAGAGAGGATGTCTAATTGACCCCAAATATGTTTGGCTGAACATGTTTTGTTGAGCGGGAAAAACATTAAGCTTGTGATATATGGATGTTAGTGTGAGGGTGGGTGCTATGAACTTTTAATTTAAATCAGTCAAGTGGATTTGTCAGGATCAAGATGGAATCTGTGACATTCTAAATGGAGGTACTATATCTTATATTATTCATTTGGTGCAGTTCTCAGTAAATCGAGAATTTATCTTCCTTCAGTCTGTCTGCATATTTGATTGGTTTCAACATACATACATACCCCCCCCCCCCTCCAGGAAAAAACAAAAGAAATCAACTTCTGTATGAAAATTGTAATGGTGGCATCACTTGGTTCCCTCTATTGAATTACTGTCCTTTACTCTTATCTCACTCTCCTCTTGGATATTTAGTGGTAATGGAAAATGAAAGAGATGATGAATTTTCCTTGTGTTATAGAGCCTCTATATGTTCATCGCCAAAGCTGTTATCTTTTTGGGAGAGAAAGGAGGGTTGCAGACATTCCCACGGATCACCCATCTTGCAGCAAGCAACATGCTGTCCTCCAGTACCGGTACAATATAATCTCAAGTACTAATTCATTCAGCTTCAGTATTTGACAGTTCATTTGACCTTTTTTGGGGGTTATTTGGATTATAGGCAAGTTGAGAAGGACAAACCTGATGGTACTTCATCGAAGCAAGTAAGGTGCGACTGTGGTGCTCAGTTGTTTGGTGCAAGTTTGTGACATATATCTCTATATATACCTCACTGACAATTGCCTGTTTAATGGGTCTATAGGCCATACGTAATGGATCTTGGAAGCACTAATGGTACTTTCATTAATGTGAGTTGTGATTTGCATTTCTCGTCTCTTCGTGTAGAAGGTTGTGCAGTGATTGGTTTCCGTATGGCTCAATGACCCTCACTTTATTTATAGGAAAATCGGATCGAGTCTGAGAGATACTATGAGCTTTTTGAAAAGGATACCCTTAAGTTTGGTAATAGTAGGTAAGTTGCTTTCACTAACTTTATCAGTTGCTTGAATTTACATGCTTCATTTTTATCTTTTAAAAGTTATGATTGTCTGGATAAGTTTATGTTCTGTGAGCTATGCTTCAATCTTTATGCTATTTTTGTTCTTTTAATTTTAAATCCTTGTCATTGCGTACTTCATTCATATCCTTCAATTTCCATCATCATGGACTCCAATTGCTAATTTTATCATAAATGTAATTTCTCACACAACTTGACATGATTTTGGAGTTTGATTATATCAGTTTGAATTAGATTGTTTTCTATTATTCTTTCATTTACACTCTCTTTGCCTGAATGAGTTTGCGCTTGATACTTTATTTACACTCCTAAATTTTGCATTAATGTGTTGATGGGAAAATTTGCAGCCGAGAGTATGTGCTGCTTCACGAGAATTCAGCATGATGAAAGTCTTGCTACAATGCTAAACAGAGGTGTCATTTGCATCGACTAGCTTGATGTTGGACGCTTTTATTCACAGACGATCAAACATTTGTTAGGCCATGTTTACCAGCACACTAGCCATTGCAAGTACTCAGCTAAAATCGTGTAATGTGCTTGAGATTTCGGCATTGTTAATGGAAATTTTGGTTTCTATAGCCTCCATGATTCTTGGATGGTTTGTTCCAGTTTGTTTATAAGCTCTTAGTTCCTTTTTATAAATGGGATTGTGTAAAATTGTTGATCAGGTCATAACTAGTGAATGTGCACTCACATTTCCCTCAAGTAATGAATATTTATCTTTAACTATCATTGCTTTGTTATAAAAATTGAATCTAATGATTTGGTATGGTGGATTAACTTCTCATCACTAAAATTTGTCATGTTTTTTTTTACTATTTGATTCTATTTTATGATGGTGGTATCCGAGTTAGCCCTTTTTTACGTGCCGTTTTACCTTGAAAGGAAAATGAGCTTTGCTCCTATGGGTGCTAGGCGCTCTTGTGGTTTGGGAGAAGGACAAAGGATGTAGCATCTAGCATGATGATAAAGTGAGCTTCGTCTATCGATGAACAATGGATTGACAGAGCTCTTGGTTCGCTTTGTTTTCTCTTTTTTCCTACAAAAGAGATTCAATCCTTTTGTTTGAAATTTCTTTGTTTTACTAAACTGCTAAAATTTTAGGAGAATGATATCACACTTGAAACTCAGTAGATAGTGAGTTTGTCCTTTTACCCTTCTCCACTAAAATATCAGGCATCCAAACTCTTAACATCATGTAGCAACTAGACCACGATGGAAATTCGATAAATAGTGGGGGTTGTTCCTTAACATTTCTTTACTAATATATTGTGTTTCTACTAGTTGCAAGATTCGAGCTCATGACATACACATAACAAACTAGATCACGATTTGGAATTCAGTAGATAATGATCTCCTCGCTCTACCTTTCTCCACTTAAATATCAGACTTTTACATCATAACAACCAAACCACGGTACTCTTCTCCATTCACACACCAACGTCTTCTTGGATCTCTAGAAGTCAATAATGGGCTCACCAATGGTGAGATTTTTCTGGACAGTCCAAGGCAAGTTAAAGAGCTTTGCCATAATGAACTTGAAGATCTTATTCACATTGATGTTATGAGTTGCACTTGAGAAAAATAGAGTTGCTTTCATTGCCTTTGCATATGTTCTTGCCTACAAACACAATTCAAATTTCAAAATTTAATAAACATTCAAGAATTCATAAAAAGTAGTAAAATCAAACATCTTAATGACAACGCTTCATTATAACGATCAAAGTTTTACCAGAACTGATTTTTCATGTTAGAGAAAAAGTCTCATTTATTGTCATCGATCGCTAACGAAACTCTAACATGAGGGTAGTTTTCAAACCATGTTTATAATTTGAGGGGTAAATATGAAGAACTTCTCAAAAAAATTGGACACATAAAATCCACAATTTCACGTTGAAGTTTCATTAATAATAAGAGTATTAACGAACTATAAGTTTAATGATAGATTCATTAAGAGAAAATTGTTTCCTGTTAAAAAAAATAATAATTTGAATTTGAGACTTCTGATTAAAAAATGAATGTTGTACACCTTATCCATCAGAAGTTATGATTAGATAATATGATCATACCATCCTTAATCAAAAGTCTCGACAATGAACTGAATGAATTTATTTTGACAATTACACGTTCCTCTTTAACGAGACTTACGCAATACGAATTTTAATTAATGATGCTTTAAAACGAATATCGAACGCCGAATAAAAGGTCCAATGACTATAGTTCTTTAATTTGAAGCTCCGTACTCTTGTGAAAACGGACTACACTGATTTTGGAGTTTTCGCCCCAACCTAGGTTAGGGGGTCGTTAGACCGTAGCTTGCTGCTGAAAAACGTTCTAAGTGAAACATTAATTATGAAATTGGTGGTACCTGAGAGACAACAGTCCATTGAATATCTAAAGGAAGTTGAACAAAATCATCAAATTTGGTCCCAATTAGTATGGGAATAGCACTCTGCAAAATAAATAAATAAATAAAATCATCAAACCAATAAAGTCTCAACCATATGTATTGTTGTTAACTTCTTATTATTTTTTATTTTTTAATATAAGGGTGAAGCTTATTTTTTATTAGCAAGTATCAAATAATTCCGTCTATCAAGACTTACATAATAGAAAACAAATTACCTAACTTTTTTTATTTATTTAACCCTCTGATATTCGAAACGTACTGAATCGAACCCAACTAGTTTAGATTCGCGACGTGTAAGACTCTCCACCATGGAGTTCTCCATTTATAGGACACAAATTGAGACAATTTATTTAAGATATAAGGATTTTGTTTAACTATATATGGTATTCAAAACTCACTTGCCTCAAGCTCGACTAATTTAGATTCGCGAAACCAAGCTCGCACATAAGCCTACTACCATGCAAGAGATGTGTAACCGGCTAGCTACCAAAGAATAAAGATTTCTCCCTTTCCAGGATTCAAAATCCAAGACCTCTAATTAAAGATAGAAAAATATGGTTTAATCACACAGTATCCGAAATTTGCTATTTAGAACATCTTCTAATCCAGATTCACAATATTTATAGTGTTTTTTATGAGAAATTTCTTCATTTTTAAAACTCGAATCCGAGACGTGTTATGAATTTCAAATTTTTCCTCTTTTCAAGAAAAATAAAAGTAATAATGTGAAATAGAAGTCAAAGTTTCTCACCTTATTCCATTTTCTTGCTTGAATGTACCAATATTTAACACTGCAATTACCCCCAAAAAAAAAACAGAGAGAGAAAAAAATGTTAATTAGGGATTAAAAAATATATTTAATTAATCAGACATGAAAAAAGTGATAGTATTCAAAAAATACAAAAATTGTATTTTTAGTCCTTGAAATATCAATAAATACTGATTTTTCTTCCATGTAACTTTCACTTAATTTAAATTAAGTACACTTATAATTTCATCAGCTTGTGAATATTCACAAATATATCGAATTATTAACAGTTACATCATTTCATTATGTATATGTCATATTAGGTTATTATTATTATTATTATTATTTTTCATATTTCAGGGTAATATAATTATAAAAATAATCTTAAATATATTAACTTTATTTCAAATCATGTAACACTATAATTATAGCTATAGATGAATGTTATGGTATGCTTTTATGTGTAAATGTCAAAAAGTTTCATAACCACACGAATGTTATATTATATTTTTATTTTAATTCGATCAAAAAGTAAAAAATAATAATTATTCGTACTTGTTTTGTTTTCTAGAACTCTTTGACCTTCGAATTTGGAGTATCCGGGTGGTATTGATTGCTTTCTAAGTTGGATGTCACTCCCCTTTCTGATCTCATCTATTCCATTCTTTTATTAACTCGACTAACTGTAACTATAAGTTACACGCCTAGAACTCCAGACTACATGTTTCAAAAATCATCATTTCTTGTTAAATTATCTGTTCAATTAAACTATGCCAAAGATTAACATATTTCATACATAAACTGATAAATGTATCAAAAGCATACATGCTAATTAATCATATATCATAAGAATTAAAACAAAAAATTATCAATAATTAAGTGATCAAAATACTATTATTCCAAAAATAAAATAAAACTAATGAGGAAATAAAGATGAAGAACATACTTGTTCAATGAACTTCTACAATTAAGATCAAACATGAAGAGAATTGCAACTGCATCTTTACAAGCAATTGGAATTTGATCATATGAACTATGATCACCTGTAAAATTTATTTTTGTTTTTAACATAATTGGTATATACATATTAATGAAAAATATAACTAAATAATAATAATAATAATAATAATGGAATTAACATACCTCCAACATCCCAAATTGTAAATGCAATTCTTGCACCTTTTATGACTAATGTTTTATCCATTAAATTTAATCCATTCATTTGCAAGCACTTCTTTTCTTGTTCATCACCCACATACTTTGCCTAAATAAAAAAATAAAAAATAAATCCAAGAAAAGTGTGAAAGAATAAAAGAAAATCATTAGTTTGCATATATATCAAGAATCAAACAAATCATATATAAATATTTATGGGATAAACGAGATTTTTCCACTCTTGATTTAACTAAAGGTCTACGGTTTTCAAATCACAAGATGGAAAAAGGGCATGCTAGAAAGGCGTTACAGAAATAAATCACTCTGACATATTGTACTAAAAAATAATCATTATTTTGAAGTTTTAAATTTCACAAGTGAAACTCCAAGATATTATCTGGAGTTTGTTGTGAAATTTTAAACTTCAAGACAATTGTTTTTTTAATTACAAACGGTTCAAAAGTGAATATTTTTCTTTAAAAGATATCCTTCAAGATGAGTCTAACACTATGTAAATTCAAATTATTCAGGCAAGTAGGTATGAAACAAAAAATAAAACCCTTATATAAAAATCTTGAGTTCGAATCATAAAACGATAAATACATAATAAAAAGCATATATTTTAAAACAAGAGTGATGCTTCATGAATCTGAATTAGTCAGTCAAAAAGATACCCAATATCAACCGATAAAGTTAAACAAGACTCTTAACTAGCACATCTCCAATTCAAATTCAGAAAATAGAGAAATTCAGATATCGAATGATTAAATAAATAAAAAATTATAAAAGAAGAAATTAATTAAAAATCATAAAACTTACCACAAAACTTGTTTTCCCAATTTGACTATCACCCAAAATGCTAATCTTCAATGCAACTAAATCTGAATCATCATCACTAAATATGTTTACAGTCTCAGAATCAACAACTTCTAATTCTTGAGAAATATTTTTTGTGGATAACTTCTTGTACTTCTTAAATTTTTCACTTGAACAAACTCTAATTTTTCCCCAAATTGATTTAATCTTTTTCTTAAAGATTGATGCTTTTTTGACCATTTTCCACTTTCTAGGGATGACCTTAATTGTTTTAATCCGCCAAAATTGATGATTCATCATTCTTAATCAGAGTTTGTTATCAAGCTAAGCGAGAGTTCTGAAATTGGAAAAAAAAATTATATGAAGAGACCCCCTCCTTATATAGGTGTTATGGACAAATTAAAGATGGATTATCATGCCATTGAATACTGAATATCAGATAATTAAATTTTAAAAAAGGAAATGAGTCATCTTTCTAGTGATTATTTTTTCATGGATCTTTTTTGAGAAAGGATAAAAAGAAGAAGTGTATATGCCGTCAAGGGATTGGAGAAAATTTCGATACGAAACCACTTCCTCTTTATACAAAAAGAGGAAGAGGCGGAGGAGCACGAGGAGGAGGAGGAGGAAGAAGAAGAGCAGGAGGACAAAAAAATTAGGTTTGGTATAAACACGTGATAAGAGTAAATTTATATCAAGAGGAGGGAGGGGGAGGAGTGACATGTACAATTGTCCAATGACGAAAAAGTTCTACTAGCTTGCTTTCTCGATTTCAATGTTATTCAGGTATTTTC
Organism: Solanum chiquidenum; assembly: GCA_029582725.1. Classification (NCBI taxonomy): domain Eukaryota; kingdom Viridiplantae; phylum Streptophyta; class Magnoliopsida; order Solanales; family Solanaceae; genus Solanum; species Solanum chiquidenum. Next base: position 15,546 of record JAJOOS010012956.1, read on the forward strand.
GTAAATTCACATTATTCTACCTAAAATTTGTATTACACCATAAGAAAATATTCGTGTCATGATGTTACTATTTTTTTTAGTAAGAAGACAAAGAAAAAACTTGTGACTTTCATGATATTCATGTTTGGATTCTATAATTCAAATTTTCATCGTATAAATTAAAAAAATGCTTTTTACCCAATTTTTAAAATATTTTTAAGGCTCAAACTTGTGATTCAACAAAAAATGTAAACACATGGTCATTATTTTTCTAAAGTAAGTAAGCTTTTAAATATGTCAAAATATATTTGGTTGGCACAAATTTATGTTATTTATGATTATCAACTTTAATACTAGGGATCAATACCTAGGAGTAGAGAAAAAGTGGACATAACAAGTAATGACATTTATTTATGTGTTTTTCCAAAAGAAACAAAGCACTAATGAATGAAGTGAGGTTGCTTTGGGCATTACCTATAAGTTATATGGGAAATTTATGCCGAATAACAAATATTTAGCCTATATTAGGTACTATAGCTATAGTTTAAGAAAATTGTAATTCTCGATAACAGTTTTTTCAATTCTTGCTATTCGCCTGATTTTGTATAATTCGTATGATCTGTATAAATCCAAAATTTGTATAATTTGGTTTCTGATAGTATAAATCCAGAATTTTGTATATGAATACCCTAGCTATTTGTATACAATTTATGAAAAAATCATAGTAATAAATTACCCTGTTTGTATATTGGCAAGCGAAATATACAAACGGAGTTCTGAAAAATTCCTAAATGTATAAATACAGAATTTATATATACTTACCCTATTTGTATATTGGCAAGCGAAATATACAAAGGGACAGAAATATACAAATTGTAGCTTCCATAGCAAACAAAACTATAGCCATGAAGCGCAATTATCAAAAGTAAAGCTATAAAGCCTTATTATGTTTATTATGTTTGCTATTTCTAAATTTTTTGCATGGTAAATATCTCTCCATTTTTAATTGTAAGTTTTGAAACGGGGCGATATATATGGTATATATATGTCGAATGACAAAAAAGTCCTACTTGTCACCTTTTCGGTTTCGATAATAGCTAGGGTACTTAGGTCAATTCACATAATTCCACATAAATTTTATATTATACAATAAGAAAATATTTGTGTCATGAATTACGATGTTACCCTTTCTTTGTAAGAAGACGAAAAAAAAATAGAAAACTGTTTTTGTTCTTACACGTTATAAAAAAAAATCAATTCTCGAGATCCGAGCCCAAACCTTTGATTAAGGATCGATAAATCTTATCCATCCTGCCGCTATTCCACCTAATCCAAACCCATTTTATTCAGTAGAAGAGGGATTGGTTCCTTTATTTCGATCATGGTCTAGATGAGTTAAAAATCTAGGTGAGATAAAAAAAATTAAAATCACATGACGTTTTTGGAATTTAAAGGTAAATGTACGTATCTTTTGTTAGAAATCGAGGATATATATGCAAGTTATTGCATCTTCAACCTTTGTTGCTCGGATACTTCAAAGTGCATGTCAGATCCTCTAGAAATAGTGCATTTTTGAAAGATTCAACAATAACTTTGAAAAGTTCGAGCAACATAATCTTCATAGGAAACAAGATTCTAATACTACTTTACAAGCAAACCAACTTTTACAAGTACTCGAACGAACGTTATAAATCACACAAGGGTAGATTAGTAGTGCATTTTTGAAGATCCAACAATAATTTTGAAAAGTCCGAGCAACATAATCTTCATAGGAAACAAGATTCTAATACTTCACAAGCAAATCAACTTTTATAAGTACTCGAACGAACGTTATAAATCACACAAGGATAGATTACAAACCTCTGGTAAAATGCCCGCCCGTAACATACAAGCTCTCAAAACAGATACATAACATAGCTCACATACGGTAAAATGGCGTTGATCTAAAAAATATGACGAAAACGAGAAGAAGAAACTTACACTAATGCTAATAACAAAACTTGACACTCTTATGCCTTCTGGGCTTTATAGTTAACGATGAAGTCAAAGACTTCATCGTTAGCAGCCCTGTCAAGGGCAGTACGTCCGTCTGCATCTTTGACTGTGTAATCTGCTCCAGCTCTCAGTAGCTCTTCGATTTTTGGCAAGTCGCCTTCTGTGGAAGCCATCAGCAGTAAAATATCGACTGGGTGTATGTTTTGGCTTAAAAGAGCCTCCATCTTGTCATATGTTCCTTCAACTGCAAGCATGCCCATGTAGTTGAAGTACTACAAGAAGTAACACGAAATTCAGTGAGTCGAATCGAACCCTCACCAACAAGGTCTGGGGAATCGAAGTTCAGGCAGCCAACCAACTGAGCTACTAAGATTTCTCGAAATTCAGTGAGTCATTTCCATGATAAATATATATTATCTTCATGAAATTAGCGCTCCTCACAAAATGATGGTGAAACATTGACACTATTCTACAACAGTTGTGGAACCAGGAATTTACATAAGAGGATTCAAAACATAAACGTTGACCAATATAATTTTCCGACGAAGAAGATTTTGTTGAAACCCTGTGTATGACATAGCAAAAACGTGTTTTTACCCAACATAGTTTTTCCATGTCATACACGGGGTTTCACAAGACACAACTCTACCAAGTAGAGGTGTTCAGTTGGTCACTACTCACTAGGAAAGTTAAGGTGTCTAACTGAAAATTGGTGCAAAGTTTGAGGGGCTATCCACGTATTTGGCCCATCATTAAAGTATCTTGCCACCACAAATTATCACAAGAAATTATGATTTTCTAGTATAGTATCGTTTGCGAAAACCAAACTATAGATTATACACACTGATCATGAGATAATTCTATTCAGTTAGGATTAAAAAAATGAGCAACAGATCTCCGCAAACCAAAATCAAAGGATTCAAGGACTCATCTATCTCAAGATACCAGGCACTCAATAATGAAATGTTGCACCATGCGTTGTTTCATTTTTACTTCACTTTAAATTCAACTCATTAGATTCAATCATTGAAAAGAAGAAAAAATTAACGCACAATCGTTTTTTCAATTAGAGTTTGTTGAATGATATTTCACGATGTAGTTTTGTTATTCATTAAGCTCATGACTTGGCTCAAAAAATAAAAAAACATATACAACAAACCACCATAGTCTAGCACTTGAATCCTACATACGGAGTCTGATGTAAGCATGTTTGCTACGGATTCAAGTGCCCCAGCATTTCCGACACAGAGTATATATACATCTTTGTAGAAATTACAAAAAGTTTCGACAAATATAAAATCTTGAACTCGACTATGCTCCTACTATCCTACATACCGAGGCAGACCTAGTGTGTTTGCTACATATATATATCATCTATGTAGAATGTACTATATTCCAAAAGACCAACTTCTTAAGGTCGAACACATAAAGCTTTAATCTTGAACTCAAGTACAAAAAAGGGCAACCCGATGCACAAAACATCCTTCACGCAAGGTCTTGGGAAAGGTCGCACCCCAACTGTGTGATGTAGATTGTAGACAGCTCAATGCTAAAATTTTACTGGTCAAACACATCAAGTTTAAATCTTGAACTTGACTATGCTCCTACTCTCCTACATAACAGAGGCAGACCTAGCATGTTTTCTACGGGTTCAACTACCCAGCATTCCCAACACAGAGTATATTTATCAATTATCATCAATGTACAATAATGTACCACAATTCCAAAAGACCAAATTTTTTATGGTTGAGTACATCAAGCTTAAATCTTGAACTCAAGTAAAAAAAAAAGGCACCCGCGTGCATAAAGCATCCTCGGTTCGGGAAAGGGCCACACCCCAACACATTAAGCTTACATCATCTATGCAAAAATTACTAAAATTTTCAACAAATCTTAAATTCTGAACCCATAATTCCAAAAGACAAAAAACTGCAACAATCTCAATGCTAAAACTTTACTCGTCGAACGCATCAAGTTTAAATCTTGAACTCGACTATGCTCCTATTGTCCTACATAACAGAGGCAGACGTAGCATATTTGCAACGGGTTCAACTACCCAACATTTCCAACACAGAGTGTGTGTGTGTGTGTATATATATATATATATATCATCTATATAAAGGAGCAGCCTAGAGAACTTAAGCTCCTACTATACATGAGGTCAAGAGAAAGACCAAACCACAAGGGTCTATATAAGCAAAGCAGCCTTACTTTGCATTTCTACAAGAGACTTGAAACCATGAACTCTTAATCACCTGACAACAACCTTACCAGCTACGCCAAGACTCCACTCATAATTCCAAAAAAGCCAATTTTTTAAGGTCGAACAAATAAAGCTTAAATCTTGAAATCACAACTAAAAAATGGGCAACCCCGTGTACAAAGCATCCGAAAAAACTGCAACAACTTCTGCTGAACACATAAAGCTTAACTCTTGAATTCGACTATGCTCCTATTGTCCTACATAACAGAGGCAGACGTAGCATGTTTGCAACGAGTTCAACCACCCAGCATTTCCAACACAGGGTATATATATCATCTATATAAAGGGGCAGCCTGTTGTACTAACGCTCCCGCTATACATGGTTCCGGAGAAGGGCTGCACTACAAGTCTATATAAGCAGCCTTACCTTGCATTTCTGCAAGAGACTTGAAACCATGACCTCCTGATCACATTGACATCAACTTTACCAGTTACGCTAAGGCTCCACTCATAATTCCCAAAAAAAAAACATTTTTTTAAGGTAGAACACATAAAGCTTAAATCTTTAACTCTCAACTTAAAAAAAGAAGAAGCAATCCTGTGCACAAAGCATCCAAAAAAACTGCAACAACTTAAGAATTTAGTACTCAAACACATCAAGATTTAGCATTTAGAGAAAAATTAAAGAAACCCCACCTGCTCAACATCATCTCTATCAAAATCATCACGAGATTGACTACCATAAACTCCAGCAGTTTCAGCATTCTGTCTGAAATTAAACCAACAAGTAGTTCTTGAACCACAATTTGGCCCTAATCCACTTGGTCTACACCATCCTATACTTTTCAATTTTGAAACACTCATAAAACAAGAATTCAATTTTACTGAACATGATGAAGAAAAATTGGGTCTTGAAGAAGAGAAAGTTAAGTGGAGAGTACATGGAATTGAAGCCATTGTTGTGTTAAAAAAGTGATTTTTGAAGCTCAAATATCAACTACCTTATCAACTATCTTGATTTTGGATAGAAATGTTTGTTTGTTTTTGCTTAAAATAAATTGGAGTGTGACATGTTAACAACAAAATCAGAGTGGCGCAGCGGAAGCGTGGTGGGCCCATAACCCACAGGTCCCAGGATCGAAACCTGGCTCTGATATATGTGAAAAGAGAGAGCAAGCTCCAAAAGCCAATAATTTTTTTCCTCCGTACATTTTTATTTAGGAAAAACTACATATTTAGGCATACTTCTAACTTCACTATCATATATATTGTTATTGTTACCTATACTTTCAAAATATGACGTATCTTAAACTACATAACTAGACACACTTCTAACATTATTACATATACTTTCAAAATATTACGTATCTTAAACTACATAATTAGACACACTTCACTATATATAATATTACGTATCTTAAACTACATAATTAGATACACTTCTAACTTTATCATATATATTGTTATTATTACCTATACTTTCAAAATATTACGTATCTTAAACTACATAATTAGACACTTCTAACTTCACTATCATATATATTGTTATTATTACCTATACTTTCAAAATATTACGTATCTTACTACTAATTAAGAGTTTTCTACTATATATTGAAAAAAATACACTTAGATACATGTATTTTTGCTATCATATACACAAAAATAGGGAGAGAGGTAACGAGATTGAGGAGGGAGGTGAACGAGTTTCGTATGTATCCAGATACATGTGAATCACACAATATACACACTAGATACATGTATCTGCATGTATTTGGGATACCATATACATGGGAGAGTGGCGAGCTAGATTTATTATGTATCTCATATACATACGAATCCACTTGTATACAATGTATCTAAAACAAATTACACCATATATTGAAAAAAAGTACACTTAGATACATGTATTTTTGCTACCAATTACACAAAAATAGGAAGAGAGGCGGGTGAGATTGGGGAGGTATGCGAACGAGATTAGTATGTATCCTAAATACATGTGAATCACACAAGATACACACTAGATACATGTGTCTGTATGTATTTGGAATGATTCACATGTATATGGGATACCATATACAAGGGAGATCAGTGGCGAACAAGATGGGAGAGAGGCGAGCGAGATTTGTTATGTATATATATATATATATACACAATGTATCTAGAACAAAATACACGTAATTTTGACTCTATGTATCCCAAATACATGTATTTAGACGTATCTGGAGACATCAAAATCTGGTAAGATACGTAATATTGTAAATTAGAGTATATCTAAGTAGCTTTTAAACTAGTGAGATTTATGTAAGTTCCCATTTTATTTATCCACTTTAGACTTTGCTAATACTTACTTCTTATTTCTTTTTTTCTCCACCGGAATAAGAATTAAGTAAAAAAAATAATACTCTCTCCGTGCCTTTTTACTTATCCACTTTAAACTTTGCATATCTCTTGTAAAACAATTAATTGATATCAGTATTTCAATGTAATACTCATATATATTATTAGAGTCCATATATATGCTAAAAAACACTTTTTTTTTTACATGTGAATCTTAAAGTCATAAATATCATGATATTCGATAATTATCTTCTGATCTTCTTATTAATGAGATGAGAATTCTATTAATGTAGAAACTAGTAATAAACAATTAGTATATTTGGTAAATGGAAAGGTATCGATAAATACTTTTTCTGTTAACTTAAATATATCTAAAAAAAATTACAGCAAAATATAAGAACACATGCATTGGTATGAACAAATGATGAAAATAGATAGAGAGATATTTTTAAAACTATATTTTATTTTTCTGTCAATAAAGGATACTTCTAAATTACTCGTGACCCCTCTAAAGAATTCTTTCATATTTCACATGACCACCGCAATAAAACTACAAGTATTAATTTCAAGATTAAATCTCTTAATTAATATCAATTTGTCCTAATGTAGGTGGCATAATTGAAATTTCATAATTTTAAATATTAAATTTGATCGTAAATTCAGATTTAAAAAAGTTTGAAAAATTTTAAAATAAAATTTATATATTTGAAAACTACGTAAAAAGTATTGTAAATCATAGTAATAATTAATAATTTAAATATTTAAAAGACATATAAAATGAAAATTTGGTTTTAAAAACAATCTCGTTGATTCTCAAAATTTTGTACCGTATAAATTGAGACGGAGAGAATACTAAGTTTAAACTTTAAGAGACCTTTTGCTTTTCACCTCCCTTCCCTTGTGAGGAATTCAGAATCTGGAGTTAATCAGTTCAAACTGAATATACAATAACAATAATATATTTAATGTAATTTTACAAATGGATATGAACAAGATAGAATGTAGACAAATCTTACTCTTACCTTATAGAGATAGAGATAATGTTTTCGTTAGACTGTGGGCTTAAAAAATTAACCGATTGAAAAAAGGGAAAATGAAAATGAAACGAAATAATGTAAAATGAAAAATAATACACAACATATGAAAATGTATATAATCTTATATATATTATTCAACTCAAAAGTAATGAAAATTACAGATTTTTTGTTTTGTTTTTAGATAGATGATTGTGGCCCAGAGAACACAGCTCATTTGCCAGAATTGATAATTAGATCAAGTTGTACACTAATAAAGGGCTAAAGCCATAGGCAGTTTAATGCCTATGGCAAATTGTATTAATTACACTGTATAAAATCAGTACTAATTCTTTTTATTTCTTCGTGTGTTTACTTTTTTATATTTGACTGTCCTTATATTCCGCTATTAGTTATAGAATGTTAGGTTCAACAGCAAAAACACAACTTTTCTAACAAAAGGTAAGATTGGTTTCTTCGTACATTTCCTTCTTTATATTCTGACTCCCCAACTTTAATGAAAATTCCAACTCCATCACTGGGCATAGGATGCTAGGATCAACAGCAAAAACACAACATGTCAAACAAAAGGCTAAGACATAATACATAAATATGTCTATTAACTTGACTTTAGATGATATCTATGTCATTCAACTTTGAATATGCACGAGCAGACACTTAAACTTATATAAAATTGAGCAAACACATACGTTCTACATGGCATAATACACGTAGGATAGAAATTGTCATGTACGACGCCACGTATGACACATGTGTCTATTTGTTCAATTTTAATACAAATTAAAGTGTTTACATGTACTCACTCAAAGTTGGAAGGCGTAAATATCAGCCAAGACAAAGTTAAATGGCGCTTATGTATTATGTCAAAGGTTAAAGGACAAAATCATCACCATCCTATTCAAGGTTGAAAACCAAAATATAATGAATGCACAAGTAGTTAGAAGTTGAGCAAATTTAAAGTTTTTTTTAACTACAAGCACATGAATAAAGTGATCATAGGGGCCTTCCTATCTTAATTCAAGCCTATAGTTTTCACTTTATAACCAAAAATTAACCAATTCACATATCACACAAACATTTCTTTTCAACTTCATACCATAATTTTCCCTCATATAATGCAAAGATTTGAGTATAAAGCTAATGGCTTAGGCTTGACAGTTGCTGAGAAAATTGCTGCAAATAATCCTCTTGTTGAGATAGGCAGCAGAGGAACCGTTGGATCCCTCGTGTTACGAGAAATGGAGTACTTCAATAAGCTACAACTAAACCAGCACAGCCATACTCACAAGGTATGTTGCTCGAACTCTCCAAAAATGTTGTCTACTACTTTTGGAGGATCTGACACGCAGCAGCACCAGTCGACATTTTTGAAGAGTCTGAGTAACATAACTCACAAGTCACGTCAAGTTTCAGATGTGGCTTCCACTAGCAGACCAAGGCATGGATCGTTGATCGCGAATCCCAAAAAGAAAAGAAGGACCAGTAATCTGATAATGCCTAGCATGTGTTCAATGGTAGAAGTTGCAGAATGTAATCCACCAGCTGCTATTTCAAGATTCACTTACAGGAATCTAAAGGCTGATGTTTGAAGCTTGTCATGTACTTAGATCCTATGTTGCTCTGACTCTTCAAAACTGTCGCTGGATGCATGTCGGATTCTTCAAAAGTAGTGTATTTTTGGAGAATCCGACACGGTGAGACTGCAATTTTGGAGAGTCTGAGCAACATAGCAGTTAGACCGAGCTATCAGATAGCTTTGTGAAACGGAGCTTCTTTAGGCTATTTTTTATAGGGGTAGCCCAAGTTCTGTCCATACTTCTGCATTTTACATCGACGATTTCCACCATGTAAGGTCCCTTTCTGTCAGGTTTCTTGCTAATAGGAGTTCCATCTACTGAAATGTTTTCTGATTCTAGTATTGGAATTTGATGTGTTTTTCTGCTGTTGTGCTTCGTCTTCCTTAACGATTCGGGGCTTTTATTATTATGCTTAGATGTTGTTCCGCTGCTGCTTGCTTCATCACTTGGTGTTCTCGGCTTCATTCTCTTTGGACTAGTCGCGCTACCAGCAATGAAACCACAAACAGTAGGAGATTTATTCCTAGATGATGCTGGTGCCTGAGAAGACGGTTTCTTGGAATGTAATTCTCTTGACATCAATGCACTGACTTTACCTGTAGTTCCCACTTTAATCGAACCTCCACCAACTTTGGTGGCTTCTAACGTTTGAGCCATGATTTTTCAATTTTTTTCGGATTGATCTAGCAGATATTTAGTTAAACCCTGCAAGGACGTAATGTAGCAATCAGAGCATGAACAAATACGTTTGTATGACGGAATGAGCTACAAAACCAAGATTGCAATGAAATCACGGTTGGCATAAACTTCGTTATCTAGATCAAAAACACACTCAGAGAGCTGTATTATCTGCAATGAAAATGCGAGCAGTAATAATCTATGTTGCTTGGACTCTCCAAAAATGTTGCAGCACCCGTGTCGGATCCTCCAAAAATGCACTAGTTTTGGAGAATCCAACACACACCTGGCGGTATTTTTGAAGAATCGGAACAACATAGCATAGGTAAATAACTCTCAACAGATAGTCATTGGAGGGCAGATACAAGTTACAACTTCGACATAATAGTGATCTGGAAACATAACTTTCACTAACCTGCAAGTTCTACTAAAACGTCAGCGAATTCATCCCAAAATGACAACAGAAAGGGAGAGGCAAAATGGATCCTTTACGAGGCAAATCGAGTTATCTTTACTTATATTTACAGTTCATATATATGATATGCTTCCCAAACGGAAAAAGATCCAACACGATAACCAAACTAAACGCAGAATCACAAAGAGAAAGTAGATGAACTAGTACACAGTAAGTCGAAAACCGGAAGAAAATCAACTTTGTGACAACAAGTGTGAAGTTTAGTAAAAATACTCATGTGTTCTCAAACATTTCTAGCAAATATTAACTAGAGCAAAATGTAGTAGATCAATTGGATAACAAATTGAATAGGTATAAAAGGCTATCAACTTTCTTTCATTTGTTTGCCACCGGTATTTGGTACTTGCTTTTGGGGTCCGACTAATCTGGATTCACATCAGAAAGTCTCACTTTGAGAGGAAACCGGTCCCTTCAAAAGTGACTCGATACCTAGACCTCTAGTTAAGGATGTAGTAATACTTACCACTAGACCACAATCTTTGACAATAGGTTGTCAACTATAGATAACGCCAAAACGCATATACCAAATCAAATTCAAGATTATAAGAGGATCCCAAAGTTGGAAAAAAACAAATCTTTATAAAATCAAGATCTAAACTTAGTGACCACAATGCACTAAACTTAAATCTCAATGAATAACTCAGTAACCAACAAGAAACTATGAATAACATTAGTGATAACAAAGTTCTTAATAAGATTACGAGCATAATAATGTCCCATACCCCAAATAGGAAAAAAAAAACACATAAAAATTGAAACTTTTCATAGTCAAATGAATAGACAGATCTAAACTGAGTTAGGTTCAACAGAATCAAGTAGCTTTAGCTCTATTTGCCTTTAAAAAATTCACTTAATACGCATAAATCATATATAAAGAACCCAATAAACCACATTTTCTAGAATCCAAAATACATAAACTCAAAATCTCAACTCCGAAACTTAGTGACCACAATGCACTAAAACCCATGAACCCCAACAACAAACTATAAAAAAGATTAGTGATAACAAAGTTCTTAATAAGATTATGACCCAAATATTATTCAAAATTAAAAAAAAAACCATAAAAATTGAAACTTTTCAAAGTCAACTGAATAGACAGATCTAAAACTGAGTTAGGGGCAGAGCTATACCTTCTCTTACCGGTTCGACAGAATCCAGTAACTTTAGCTTAAATCTTGTATAAACCCAATAAGCTGCATTTTTTAGAATAAAAAATACATAAACTCAAAATCCTAACTCCGCATTGAACTATGAGAAAAGTTGTGAGAAATGGTTCATATAGAAAGATTGTAAAAACAAATCCCACAAGAAGAGAGAGTTGAAGAAAGATGCAAAACCGACCATGTCATCATCAGCAAAAAAAATAATATTATAATATAAAGTTTTTATGGAAGTTCTTAATTGACTTCAAATTTTCAAATTTTTGTGTCAATTTCATGGTATCTTACATGATGCATCAATCTCTATGTTCTGATGGGGCCTATGAACACCACGTTTGAACACTGTACCGTGTTCTAATTTGTTTATCTTATTTTTATTGAGAAATTGCTCAAATATGTCATTAAATTTTGAAAAAAGATTATCTATTCCGTTCGTTAAAGTTTGGCTCGTATGTGTCATAAGCCTTCTCTCAAATGAAAATGACTTAATATGAGCCAAATTTTGAATGAATGACATAAATAAGCCATTTTCTTAAAGTTCAATGACATATTTAAGTTTTTTTTCCTTTTTATTTAGTTTATTATAATAAAAAATTATTTTGATACATTCTATATATTTTTAATTTAAAATTTACTTTTAAAATATTTTTATATTAAATTAAAATTAGAAGAAGAGTTTAGAGGGTGACATGTCACATCTGACAGGTGGTTAAGCTACCCTTTGATTTTTTCTTTCTTATTATTTTATTCATTTCCTAGTTCTTGAACATGACTTCTTTTTAATCTTTTTTGTATTTTTATTTGGCAATTGGAATAAGTTTTAGAGAATTTTTGCCTACCTTAATATGGAGTTTGTAGAAATTCAATTATACGGTATATGTTGTGCAGTGTTATTAAGACTTAATTTTGTTATACATAAATTTACTAGGAATTAAATTATTTTTTACGATATAAGTCGTGAGTTCTAAAATTGAAGGATCTATTAATATATATTTTATGAAGAAATTAAGTTGTATCGTAAAAGACATGGTTTATAGGTTCTAATTAATTTTTTTTTTACCTCTATCGACATAAATTTTGTAAAAATTAAGTTGCATAGGCATAACTTGTATATCTGACAAGTTATTGAAAACACCCCAACTCGGCACAAATTATTAGTTACATTCCACACTATTGACATCCTTAAAAACGTTCATTTACTTGAGTAATGAGATTTAAATACACTCACGATTTTGGTGGAAGTTATTTTGGGCTGACCCGGTTTGGTTTGGGCCTTTTCATGTGTTGGACTTGCCGCTTTGGTGGCCTTCTTTTATGATATGGCCCCTCGAGGTCTTTTAATTATTTTCTTTGAAGAAAAAATGATACGAAATATAAATTTATGTCGGGTGAAAATTTGTTTTGTTATTTTGGTGACAGAGGTATTTTTGGTCTATTTAAAATATCAAAGGATAAAAATTAAAAATCACAAATTTAAAAGGTAAAAATTAAACATCATCACAAAATAGGGACATTTGTGCAAATTATTCATAGTAGCTCCGATAAATATAGAATTTGAAGTTGATATTTCGAGCACTTCCATTTATATTGTGCTCAGTTTAATTATTTGTAGCAAGATTGATTTTGTAGGTCCTTTACAATTCTATTTTAATTTTACGTTTACAAAAAAATCGTAATCCTTTTATTGTCATCTGACACAAAATAAGATCCTCTAGAGAAGGAAAATTGTTTTAATTATATGTCTTAAGTTTCTAACGATTCCAATTTCAGTTCTGCATGTATGAAGTTACTATAAATTTAGGCTGCTATTTAAATATGGGTCATAAATGGCTATTTTTTAAAGCTATTTTTGCACTTGGGTCGGTGCCTCAAAGTACTTAATTTTGGGCTTTGAGATGGGCTGTGGCTTAGGTCGTTAATTGGGCCATAGAGCGCAAATACTTGAACCGAGTCATTTTGGATTGGTCTTTAATTTTTGTATCTGATAATAAATAAAAAAAATTGTGGTATAAGAGTAAGATATGCGCATATTTTACACTTTATAAATCTCATTTTGTAGAATTATATTAAGTATGTTGATGTTATTGAATATTTCACAAGTTATGTCAGAACGTGACTTCAGTGTCTCACTGAATAAAATTTTGATTACTACGAGGCAAATATTAAAAATAAATCTATTTGAAGGAAATTTTGTGATTACAAATTTTGACTTAAGTCGATCTTAACTAGACACCTTTCCAAAGTGTTGCGGAGGTCATCCATCTAAACTATGAACCTCTTTTGGGTCATTCATAGACTTTGTCTAGATAAGTATGTTTGCTTATCTTCCAAACCCATTTTTCATCGAAAAAGGGTTTCAGATTGTTATTATCGTTTTCCCCTTGTCTTAATTTATCGTTAGTTAATCTATTGGATGATAAAGCAATTAATAATTTGTACATTTATATTTTTACTACAATTTGCCTCTATATAACATTAACAACCTTTTCCTATAACAACATGTCACTGTAATAACCTCTCTTTATTGTGTATTTTATCTTATGTTATATCAAACATTTTACTTAATAACATTTCATTATACAACAACAACATATTAATGTAATCCTATCACTAGTGTAATTCTTGGTGTTATATTCAAAAGATATTTTTGATAAATCTTCGACTCAAGTAAAATCTATATTAAAAAAAAAAGTATGTAAAGTAAATACAGTAACGAACAAGTCATGCCGATAACAATATCAAATGACAATAAAACATAAGATGATATTAAAATCAAAGAGGTGAAGAATAAGCTAATATGACATTTATAATAACAATACTTTAGCAGTCGAAAAATATCAAAACGAATATGATATTATATAGAGTTCAATCGTTGTTTTCCTTAACTAATGTTCACATCGAATATCGAATTCTTTTCCTCTCGCCGAAACAAATAGAGATGTTTGACGGTTCATGAAATGAGCCCAAAATATATTGGCTCCACCCCCACCCACCCCCACCCCCACTCCCACCAGTGTTCACTCAGAGCAGATCTCCTTTTCCTTTCAAATTTTTTTTCCATCTGCTCTGTAATTTGTTGCTTCCATTTTCAGTCACCCAAAATCTTTTTCTTCTTCTTCCACTATGCTTCCTCAGTGACCTCTAAAATCAACACATTGTAAAAAATCCCATAATTTCATTGCAAGATTCAGGAAAAATGGCTTCTCAAATATCCAAATCTTCAAAGCCCTCAAAACCCATACCACAATCATCATCAGCACCTCCTTCAAGGTCATCATCATCATCTTCATCTTCATCACTTTCAATCCATTTCGCCATGATTGAGCTGAAGCAAAGAATCCTTACATCTATCTCTAAGCTCTCAGACAGAGATACCCATCAGATCGCTGTTGAAGACCTCGAGAAAATCATCCAAACTCTCTCAAACGACGGTGTTTCAATGCTCCTTAACTGCCTTTACGATGCCAGCAACGACCCAAAACCTGCCGTTAAGAAAGAAACCCTTCGGCTTCTCCCCACCGTATGTGCTTCGCACGGTGATTCTGCGGCGACCCATTTGACGAAAATTATCGGCAACATTGTTAAAAGGCTGAAGGATTCGGATTCGGGTGTTAGGGACGCGTGTCGTGATGCGATTGGCTCGTTGTCTTCGTTGTACTTGAAGGGAGAAGCTGAAAGTGGGGGGATTGGGTCTGTAGTTGCTTTGTTTGTGAAGCCATTGTTTGAGGCAATGAATGAGAATAGCAAAACGGTTCAGAGTGGTGCTGCTTTGTGTATGGCTAAAATGGTGGAATGTGCTTCGGACCCGCCTGTATTGTCTTTTCAAAAGCTATGTCCAAGGATCTGCAAGTACCTTAACAATCCACATTTCATGGCAAAGGCTTCTTTATTGCCTGTTGTTTCAAGCTTATCACAGGTTCGTTTAATGCAGCTATATGTTTACCTTAACAGCAGTCTACATGTTTAATTCATTTCTGAAATGTAGTGTTATACTCTTGATATTAAGTTGAAGCCAAGTGAACTTTTGTGCTGGTGTCGCGGGCTTAATATAGAGTAATAGGTAAATAGAAATGTCCCATATCTAATAGCTTAAACTTTATATGAGACAGCTCGCGTAATTCAACATCCTCAATCTCAATGCCGCCCATCAATAAAAAAAATTCGCATGTTTGGTCCAGAAGCATCAGCCGGCACGTGAGGCCGTGTATTGCATACTTGAAACAAACAAATAGAAGTGTCCTTTTTCTCCAACAATTTAACACATTTAGGCTAAGGGGGTCACACAGTCTAAAACTCGCTTACCTTAAGATGTACTCCCTCTGTCCCAATTTATGGGCACACTTTCATTTTTAGTATGTCCCAAAAAGAGCGTCACCTTTCTATACTTAGAACAATATAACTTTTAAACAATATAACTTTTAAATTTGCATTTTATCCTTAATGAGATGCCACATAAATTTCTAAGACTTGTTTTAGATCACAAGTTTCAAAAGTTTTATTTTTTGGGTGAAGTAATTAAATTGTATTAGAAAGGCATCAAGATGTAATTGTTACAGCTAAAAATAAAGTTTCTTTAAACATGAAAGTAACATGAAGCTAACTGTGTAAAAACCTGTAAAGCAGCCAAAAAGATAAACCCCCTTAAACCCTACTGTGCTAGAGTTAGGGAGCTAACAAAATCCAAAAAATTATCCATACTCTTTGCAGGGGAGAGAAGGTGACAATTATAAAGACTAACTAAATACCTAGTCTTAATGGTGCTTATGGGAGTTGATATTCCATCAAAGCATCTGCAGTTTCTCTCTTTCCATGCTTGTCAAATGGTGCCGCATAAACTTGGATGGAGGAAGTACCTATTTGTTGTATGTTTTTTTCAACACTCAAAAGTGAGTAGAACACTAAAATATTTGCTTAGTGATGTTTAGCTACAAAATGAGAATCAAATACCATTACCTAATCCTTACCTTCTGTATAATATCGAGGGATTAGTATAGGCTTTTTGGGAGGAAATAATGAAAGTCAAAGTGGAGTCTTGTGAAGGACTTGAAGGTTATGTTCATTTACTATGTAGTGTGCCTGTAGTGCTCCATGAGGAAATGGTGATTGCAATGCCAAATGTGTCTCTGCTTGAATATTCCATGCTTCTGGTCCTTCTGGAACTGTTTTCTGTAATCATCATTTGATGTCAAATACATCTTTTTTTTGAGGGAGCAGCCACTAATCAGTTGTTATACATAGTAACCTGTTATATGCATATAACAGGTTACATACAGTATGAATTCTGCTTAATTAGGATAGCATTTCTGCATCTTTCTTGGTTCTCAAAGCATTTATACCTCTCTGACCTTGTTTCACAAAAATGATTATTAGTGGATTTGGTCGTTTTTCCCAAGCTGCATGTATCTTTAAGAGTGCATTCAATTTTGAAGTGCAAATCATAATTTGAACACGTAGGTGATGATCATGCATAAGTGCGAGTACAGATAGATCTAAAGTAACTAGAGGGCTAAATTAGGTCTAAAAAGGCAAAAACACAGGGAGAAACATTTGTTTTTGTAGTTAGTTAAGTGGTACTTCTGGAAAGGGCTGTACTTTCTAGGATAAGATTTCTTGAAGTGGAAAGAAGGATTTGAGAGGAAGAATGTCCAGTAGTTCCCTAAATATATACCCCTAAATTAATATGATGGTGTGAAAATTAAGAGAGGATCAGGCGAGGTGGGGGTAAAAAACAGAAAAAATGGTGGAGCCTTGTCCCTTCTTGCATATGGTGGTCAGTTTGGAGGGAAAGAAATAACAGATGTTTTGAGATTATTACTAACCCAATGCAGAAAGTAAAAGAAAACTGCATTAATACTCTATATTTTTGGTGTAAAGAAGAGGGTATAGATGAAGTAGAACAGCTAGTTGATTTCCTAGGCTCTCTGTAATTATGATTACTTGCCTTGCAATTTTTCGATGGTTGCCAGCATGCCCTCATTGCTGAGGAATACGACTTTACCTTATCAAAAAAATAAAAATAAATAAAGAGAGGTCCCATATTTGTGAAACTCTTAAGTAATAAATTCAAACACATCAATCAAAAAAAGAAGAAGAAATGTTCCGCTGATGCATGGATCAATCAGATCAAGTTATGTTCAAAAGTCTGCTTTATTTATTCCACCACAAGAAGGACTTCTCTACTTGTGAACTCTAGGCTATTCCAAAGCTCTTGCACATGACCTCTAGGGTCATTCTAGAATATTTGAGTCTCCAAAGTGAAGAGCGATGCTGTTTAGTTACCTTATAAAGTGAAGATAATGTTAAGGTGTCAACTCTCAATATCTGTGAACAGCGGGAGCCTCTTCTGCGTATCTAAGAGAAGTAGAAACAGTAAGTTTAAAAAGTTTTTGAGGTACGTACAAGGTATAAATCAAATCATATTGTAAAATTATACCATAGTTTGAGCATGGTTAAGCATACTTATTAAAGGGAGAAAAGGCATTTCGTTAAGAGTGTGGGCTGGTTATACCTTTTCCTTATAAGCATGAGGTCTACTTTAACCTGACATATCTCTAGTTCTTTAATTTTTCATAATTCATACATGTTTGGCTACTTGTAAATTATTCTTCAGTAATGACTTTTGCTTGCTTATGGTAGTATTGACTGAGGACTCATCTTGTTATATTAGATTTACTGTCCTCTGCAATATTGGCAAAACCATACAAGTATATGAACTACACTCTGAGATACTGCACATCTTTGAATTTTCTTTCTTCTTGTATCATAATATTTGGCATCACATATAATGTGAACTTACGTGTCATCTTTAAAGTGGTTGTGCAATATTTAAAGGCTTCAGATAACATATTGCAGGTAGGGGCTATAGCACCGCAAAATTTGGAACCTTTACTGCAGACCATTCATGAATGCCTCAGCAATACAGATTGGGCAACTCGTAAGGCTGCAGCTGATACATTAAGCGCCTTGGCATTGAATTCAAGCAACTTGGTAGCAGGGGGAGCTACTTCCACTTTAACTGTGCTTGAAGCTTCTCGGTTTGACAAGGTACCTTCCTCTAGTAATTATGTGATGTAGTGTTAAGGTAATTTCTTAGTTTGAGGGGTAACTAACCAACTATAACCCTAGTTTGGTAAAAGCTTGGTCAACAATAATGAGATCATGTCTTGCCAATGTTGCCATTAAGAGAATTGGAATGATTTAGATCTGGTATAAGTTTGGTGCTTAAGGCCAAAGTAGAAGGTGCTAATGATTGTACCTTATTTATGCCATGTAATGCAATAATAACACCTCTGTTGATATGATTATCATGGACCATCTTTGAATCTTAAAAATATAAACTGAACTCTGACGAACGAAAATGAAAACATGGATGAGATATGATTTATCCATATCCTTGAACTTGAAGTTTGCAACAATATGCTAAATGCTAGTTTGTGGCTACATTCAACTCAGCAGATATATGTTATTCACTTATTTGTTTGTCATTAGAGGTAATTTTCGCTTGTGCAAATCTAAAATGTATTTGGGTTTCCCAGATAAAACCTGTGAGAGACAGTATGTTGGAAGCTTTGCAGCACTGGAAGAAAATTGCAGGGAAAGAAGATGGAGCCACAGATGATCAGAAAACTTCATGTATTGGTAAGCGGGAAAGCATGAAATTTTATATGCTACTTTAGATCTAAGGATTTCTTTCCTGCTTTAATGGGAATATCCTTTCAGATGGCGAATCTTCTGAATCTGCCGGATCGTCAGAAAAGGACCTCCGAAATGCTGGTGAGTGGAATGAGACTTTGGTATATGATTCATCTTAAACTTTTTCAAATGGTTTCTTTCCAAAACTAAGGATAACAACTTTTCTGATAAAACAGTGGGCATATTAAAGAAGAGAGGTCCTGCTTTGTCAGACAGAAAATTGAACCCAGAATTCTTTCAGAAACTTGAAGAAAGGAGTTCAAATGATTTGCCTGTGGAAGTGGTTGTCCCTCGTCAATGTCTTAATGCATCTAATACACCAACTGAAGTAGAGTCTGTGTCAGAGAAAGCAGAAACAGGACAGAGAATAATGAGGAAAAGCCAGATTGATGCTAGGTATTGTAACACGGAGAGTCAAACTTCTGGGGTAAGTGGCAGAGAACATGATACTGTTGATGAGGGAGATTTGAATCAGAGGGAACAATCCAGTTACCGTACTGGTTTTGCAAAAAATGCTGGTCCACCTGAGGGGTTTATGGCTAACAAAGGAAACTGGCTTGCTATTCAAAGACAATTGTTACTTCTGGAGAGACAGCAGTCCCATCTGACGAATATGTTGCAGGTTTGCTTGATAAGTTAGTTTTATCAAAAAATGGTTTCACTAGCTACTTTTCTAATAACAATTCTCCCAAATTGTAGGATTTCATGGGTGGATCTCATGGTAGCATGGTGGCTCTCGAGAACAGAGTACGTGGTCTCGAAAGAGTCGTTGAAGACATGGCACGTGATTTATATCTTTCAGCAGGTCGAAGAGGTGGTGCTTTTACGGCAAGATTTGATGAATCTCTTAATAGGCCCCTTGGGAAGTATAATAGCTTCCATGATTACTCTAGTACCAAGCTAGGTAGAGGTAGTGAAGGGAGCATACCATTTGGAGAGAGGTTTATACCATCTGATGGTAATTCATCGGGTATGAGGGGAAGGAGCCCACCACGTAGATCTGATAATCCTGATGCTTGGGACTTCCATTCATATGGTAAGAATGGGCAATCAGGATCTAGGAGAGGTATTGGTGGTGGTCCCATGGATGCTAGGTCATCTAAACTAGAAAATGAGATAGATCAGGTTGGCACAAGGAGGGGATGGGCCAAAGGAGCAGGACCTGTTAGGTTTGGCGAGGGACCTTCTGCTAGAAGTATCTGGCAAGCTTCAAAGGATGAAGCAACTTTGGAGGCAATCCGTGTGGCTGGTGATGACAATGGAACTGCTCGAGGTACTAGAGTAGCTATTCCAGAATTAGAGGCTGAAGCACTAACAGATGACAATAATATGCAAGAGCGTGATCCAGTTTGGACTTCGTGGACCAATGCAATGGATGCATTTTCTGTGGGTGATATGGATTCAGCATTTTCTGAAGTTTTATCTACTGGAGATGATTTCTTGCTTGTGAAGCTGATGGATAGATCAGGTCCAGTGATTGATCAACTGTCCAATGAGGTGGCAAGTGAGGCTTTGCATGCTGTTGCCCAGTTTCTTCTGGAGCCAAACCTGACAGACATCTGTTTGTCTTGGGTCCAACAGGTACAAATTTCTTTAATGCCCTGGTAGCAGCTTTTTTGACTTTATGTTAATATAGTATCTCCCAGAGTAAGTTGTGAAAGTAGAACTCTGCGTAGATGATTACTAAAAAATTTCATGTAGTTTTAGTTGTTCTTTTAGGGTAAGCGAGTAGACGTCATAGAGCTCCTCTGAGACACATGTAGTATGATATACTGTGCCTAATAACCTATATTGATTGGTATCCTTTTGTTGGTCTGAGGTAAAACATTTTGGGTATATTGCTGCACTGCCTTTCTAATTCTTCCAAGAGATTATTTATGTGTCATGACCGAAGGAACTAAATCTGTGGGTAGATATGTCATGCTGTTTGTTCTTGTCTAACAGTAATGGAGATATATGTGGAATACTAAATCAATTGCATGCATTAACATTTATATTTTGTTTGGAACCTGCTGCTACCTTGTGGAACCATTGAGAAAGGGCACATAGATAGATACTTCAACTTGGCCTCAAATGGCAACTAAACACTTCAATTTTGAATATGCACATCTAAACACCTCAACTCGTCTTCACTATGTCAATTGAACACTCCAACGTACAAAATGATTTAGACACCTCCAAAATTTATGTGGTCAACGTTGGGTATCCATGAGACACAATGGGGATGAGTTGGAGAGTTTAGTTGTCAGTTGAGACCAAGTTGAAGTGTCTAGATGTGCACTCTCAAAGTTGGAGTGCCAGATACCAAGTTCTGCTTTTAGTTTGTTTTTTGAAAAAAATAAATGTTTGTTTGGATAGGGTATTGAAAGAATTTGTTTTGTTTGCGCTGGAAGAATTGCTCTTGGAAGAGCCTTTTGATTGCATTTTATTTTATTTTCGAAGAAACAATTTCCCAATTATGTGTTTCTTCCCGAAAACAAAACAACTATCTCTCTCTCTCTCTCACACACACACACCTCGTAATCTGTGTTGAACTCCTTTGTTTCATCTATGAAGTGCGAACCACTTAAGCTGAAGTTTGATATATGGAATTAAGTTTTATACCGACTATATCGTGTCCTTTTTCTTCCAATTGTATTTTCAGTTGCTAGAAATTGTCATAGAAAATGGACCTGAGGTAGTGGACCTTCCTATGGAAGTGAAAAAAGAGCTGCTGTTAAATTTGAACGAAATTTCATCATCAGTAGACCTGCCTGAGGACTGGGAAGGTGCAACACCAGAGCAACTGTTGTTGCAGTTGGCATCTGCTTGGGATATTGATCTGCAAGAGCTGGAGAAGTAGCTGCATTCTACGAATTCACCCGTTACATGAAGTTAGTGTCTCGTGAATTTTCTCCTGGGCAAGCTCAATTTACTTGGAAAGCAACTCTTTTCCCAGTTATTCACCCGTTGCATGAAGTTAGTGTCATGAATTTTCTATGGGGTTTGCTCAATTTACTTGGAAGCATCTCTTTTCCCAGTTTACTAGTTCGGTTAGGAAATATTTCTACTTTGATTGATATTTCGAGATTTAATGTAAATTGCACTGCTTTATTCTTCGAATTCATCTACTTTGGCAGCCTGTTTCGCTTGCAAATCACAATTTTGCTGTTATTTGTACTCTTAATCGCGAGTTCGTTCTCGCAGCTCAATAGTGAAGTGGTCCATGAAAGTTAAATAAGACTTATATTTTTCATATATAGATAAGTTGTCCAGTTAACATTGATAGAGTGAAACTGTAGTCATGTACTATCTTTGAATAAACTTGAAAAGCTACATGATTTTGGTCATCTATATGCATTTTATATACATTAGCCTTGTAAATATTTTACCACAATGTACAAAATCTGAAGAAATTTCACAAGAAAAAAAGTGTTAATTATGCTTAGAAGACTTTACTTTTGTTATGTATCAACACTAGCTTCACTAGTTCCAATATTATCTGTATTACTTTGCAATGGTGTTTTTGGAGTGTCTAGTGCAGCTTCCTCCTCGTCCTCATCCTTTTTCTTGTTCCCTGCTAGAAATGCCAAAGCTGTAACTACATCACTGATCAACGGACGAACACTGGCTTCATTTTGCAGGCACATTGCTGCAATTGCTAGTGCTTGATACAGTCCCTTCCTTGGATATTTCCCTTCCAACAATGGATCCACCATTAAGTGAAACTTTTTCTTGTTTCTGAACAATGGTTGTGCCTGTCAAGCAGTTTGTATAAGAGTTTAATCTATCAGGTCACCTAAAAGATAAATACAGGTAAACTATCCATCAAGTTGGGTGTTTACAGGGCCAACTTAAACCAAGTTAAGGTGTCTATCTATGTATTATATGTCGCGGGAGTTCTGTGCACCATCTACTCTTTTTAGTGGATATAAGTTTGGCATGGTTCATAACATTACAGCTAAGTTTCTAAGTGGAAACTCAGTGCTTAAGCATTAGTGACATTGAATTCTTGTAACTTACCCACCGAACAAGATCCTGTTCTTCACTTGGTTTTGAGGTGTCAATGACTCTTCTTCCTGTGATCATCTCCAAAAACACAACTCCAAAGCTATAAACATCGGATTTCGCGGTTAATTGTCCTGTGGAAGCATACTCTGGTGCACAATAACCGTAAGTTCCCATGACCCTTGTAGACACATGACTCTTATCACCAGTTGGACCTAGCTTGGCAAGTCCAAAATCAGAGAGCTTTGGATTAAAGTTCTCATCTAAAAGTATGTTAGATGCTTTAAAATCGCGGTAAATCACCGGAGGATTAGCTTTTTCATGCAAGTATTCAAGTCCTTTTGCTGCTCCTTCTGCAATTTTCATCCTTGTATCCCAATCAAGTGGTTTTCTATCCGGACTAGTCTCTGTCAAACAAGAGTCATTAATCAAAACATTTTCAACTTCTATACGCTGACAGTATAAAGTTTTGCCATATGTTATTCTCAATGCTCAAACATGTTCTTTGAGGCAATGATTTAACAATGTAAATCTATGTTACTCGTAATCTCGAAAAATACACTACTTCTGGAAGATCCAATCTCAAGTGTCCAAGCAACATAGATGTCAACTACTTGATGTACACATATTTTCAAGATTTGTAAAGACATATTAACACATTACCAAGTAGGTGATCTTCTAGTGAACCATTTGGCATGTATTCATATACTAAAATTCTCTGGTCACCATCTGAACAATATCCAACCAGATTGACAAGATTAGGATGATGAAGAAGACTCAATATGAGAACCTCCACAAGAAACTCTCTAGTTCCTTGGAAACCAT
Source organism: Solanum chiquidenum (assembly GCA_029582725.1). Classification (NCBI taxonomy): domain Eukaryota; kingdom Viridiplantae; phylum Streptophyta; class Magnoliopsida; order Solanales; family Solanaceae; genus Solanum; species Solanum chiquidenum. The sequence goes on from JAJOOS010012956.1 coordinate 39,488, forward strand.
TCCTGTCAAGTTGCTTCACAGCAACATCCTAAAACAGAACAATAAAACAAGAAGTTAAACCTTTAGTCAACAACAACTACGCCTCAGTCTCAAACAAGCAGTACAATCTGACTTCTCTATAACAACAATTCACTAGAATGGTCAAGTTGTATAGTAGTCGAAAAGTATCCAGACAAACGATGTTGTTATAGAGAGGTTTGACTATATGTATAATATTGAAGAGAGGGGGAAAGATAAGAAGTGATGAGAGGGAAGTACTAGATTCTTGCTTTCAATGTGGCCCTTGTACACTCTTCCAAAGCCACCTTCACCAAGCAAACGATCGTTGTTGAAGTTTTGAGTGGCAATCTTCAACTCCAGGTATGAGAAGATTTCAGCTGAAATGTTGCCTTTTCCAAGTTTTGCTATTTCTTCTGCTATGTACTTCCTTCTGCTGCTATCTGCACACCAGGTTTACAATCTTGATTTTGTAAAATATATGTTTATCACGTGAAGGCTAGAGAAAACGCAGGATATTCGATGATCTTTCAACGAAGCATTTCATGTTGGCTGTCAAACTATCATAAACCTTAGCTTTTCGATGAACTTTCAGCACAAACATTTCATATTGTGGTTCGACTATTTTTACATTGGTTGTTAACCTATCACAACTCTTTATTATCATCCGGTTTTGAGATTTACTGTCTATCTATTGGAGCGAATTGGATGATTAGGCCGAGGACTACTCCCTCTACCCCTCCTACCGCAAATGAACCTTGAGTCATCAAAGTCTTTTTGACTCCTACGTTGCTCAGATTCTTCAAAAATGTCACTTGACACATGTCAGATTCTTCAAAAGTAGTGCATTTTTGGAGAATTCAACACAGGTGCGACTGCATTATTGAAGAGTCTGAACATCAATTTATGTTTGATGTCACAAAAATGAAATGCATTTGAGAGAAAACACAATGCAATTACAATAAACTTCAAATAAAAATAGATGAAACAATAAAATTACCAGTTTTTAAAGAAAGATTGTCAAAGGAAGATTGAGATTTGTTGTTTTTGTGTTCTTGATTGCTCTTTTTCAAAGTCTTTTTATGAAAACTTTCCTCCTTTGCAACACAACATCTAAAACAATTCATCTTCATTTTATTCTTGCTACCCAATTTCATTCCTAATATTCACATCAATCATCAAGAGTGTATTATTTTTTTTGAATTTTTTTTTGTTTACGGATTTCGCTCATCAAGTTCTTGTTTGATAGTCCGTTGTCACAACACCACAATATTTCTCTTCCTGGGGTTAATGTTCTTCGGGATTTGTCCAAATATGTCCTTATTGTTATCGAACTTAACGATGAAAATTTCAAGATAGGACATCAATAGGAATACATCAACAAAATTGATAATCCACATGAAGATTTTAATAAAATGAAACCCCTTTGATCCCAGAAAGAACCAGTTTTCTGGTCTTCCAGGGAATTAATTTTATTTTTTTTGTGTTTTTTTTTTCTGTTGGCAAAAATGTTTGTTTTGTTTCCTTGACCTTGAGACACAACAATTTGTTTGGTATGAAAGGAATGTACTAAATACATTTTATTCTTTCATTGGAGATTATTACACTTGTCAGAAAAATATTTATCTGGAAAAAAAAATGTTTTTATGACTTTTCTATATTTATATATATATATATCTGGTATTCAACACCTACTAGCCTGACTTATTTTTTATTAGTGTTTCCCTATTAAGAAATATTTTTTCAAGATTCGAATCCGAAACTTTTCTCTTGATCATGATGACTCCCTTTAAAAATGATTCCTTAGTCATTAGAACATGTTGTGTAATTATACATTTTTACATATGCATTTTCACAAACAAATTGATATGTATTTCTTCAATTGATCAGTTTTGACTCAGAACATGTTTAATTAAGTTACCTTCCAAAATCAACAATTTAATTACAACCAGACTGATACTAATTACTCCCTCTATCTTGTTTTATGTGACGTACTTTCATTTTTAGTAAAATTCTCACAATACTGCTTTGTGGATACCGATTATTAGTTGATTGCCCTGTCTTCCGACTCTCCAAAAATGATGCCGTACTCGTGTTGAATCCACCAAAAAATGCATTGATCATGGAGGATCTGACATGCACCCTTCAACATTTTTGAAGAGTCCGAGCTCTTCTTCCAGCTACTATTCAAAGTACCAAAAAATTATCGACGAATGTCAAATTACAAACTGATAGCATCACTATTACTGGTAGAAAGATACAATGTCTCATATACAATCTTGAAGAACATTTCAAAATTCTATGAAAAAAACATACAAACAATGCTGTTGTGCACATGCCCTGTGCATAGCACCCTAAACAAATGCAAACACTATACAATTTCCCCCTTTTTCTGTTGCTTATTTCTATGGAATGTGAAAAAATGACGAAAAAACGATTTACACCACCCTTGCTGCTGTCTGTCTGTCTACATGATGAACTTGATATCCGGATTTCTTATCGATTTCAGCCACATATCTGCCATTACACGCGACGATATGCTCCATAGCAAGTCTTGGCCTTTTAGTGGTGAAGATTTCTTTGCTTTCTTCCCCATTTTACCAAGTCCATAAGCTACTAGCCACTGCATTGCTGTCAATTTCTGCTTTTCTGTGTCCCACGTGTTCTTCCTCCCTCCGCTCCTGACTTTCAATCCTCCAATAGCCAGACACGCGATTTTAAACTTCTTTTCCTCATCATCAAAGTTGTTAGTTTCCTCATCAATAGGAACTGCTTGAACCAGTGCTATCATAGGTCCTCCAACTGCCTCGAATTGCCTCAACGGATCCCTCAGTTGAACCACAACTGAGATCATTATACTATCACTTTTGTCATCTTTGGTCCAGTCTTCGAGTGGGACAGCAGAGTCCAATGGGTGACCATCATCATCTTTCTTGATAGCTGAAACGTCGAAAGGAGCCTCTTCTTCTGGTATATCTGCCTGAATTTTCAATGCTTCGACTGTCATTGCCTCCATTTTCTGCAGTGTGAATGCAAGAATCTCATCCACTGTCAACGGTTTGTCACTGATGTTCCATATCCCCGTAGAGATCCTCTCGTTCCTGCTCGTGTTCATTGCTGTTGCCATTGATTTCACTACTGCAACTGTCTCAGCAGCACTTGAGTTGGCACCTCCTTCTTTGTTCCTCCCTTGAATAATTGCTGAAGCAATGCCTTCAAATGCTATCTGCTCCGCTGTTTTGCCCACGAGCTCTTCCATTGGCATCATCGATAAGATCTTGGATGTAAATTCCTCTAGCCCGACAGCTGCCATCTTCTGGAACAACTCGAATCCATTTATAGATGGCGGAATTGATGGAAGGACAAATGGTTTTGATATCTGCATTGCAAGTTTCGGAGTGTCTTTTCTCAAAACAGCAGTATTAAGAGGATTCATAGCTGCTAAAAATCCACCATTTCTTGTTTGAACAACACATCCTAACCCTTTAGCAAGATCAGGTATAAATATGCCCGATTCTCTCTTTTCGTTATCTTCATTTCCTCCTCCTCCTTGCAGCTTTAACGCGGGGGTTTCTTGATTATCCGTCTTGAGCTGACTAACGCCTGGATCTTCCAGCATTTGGAGGAATTCCCTTGTCACGGTTTCCTCATTCGCATTCAGCCTTTGGGATTCAGAGTCATCCTCCCCCATCTTAACTTGGTTGTCATCTTTAAACATTGATTCAAGTGCTTTGATTTGCTGTGCAATGGAATCTAGTGCTGACAATCTTGTCAAATGCATTTGATCATGCACGACTTCCTTAACAACCTCGTGACTAGATGATACCGATCTTTTATCAGAATTTCCTTCTGATCGCTCGTCTCCATCTTCCTCCTCCTCTCCTTCTTCTCTTGTTGCTTCATCTTTATCTTCCATTTCAACTCCTTTATCTTGAATTTCAATTCCTTTATCCACAATATCGAAATCAGGGAGATCAAGATCCTCTGCTTTCGACTCTGGCTCCTCCTTTACAGGCTCGTCGTCTAGATTCAGCTCATCAATCCCTTGAATATTTGCTGTTGTTCCTGTTTGTGAAGGAGTCCAATTAGCTGAACTTAAACTAGACATTCTTGGACTCTGGACACTAAAAGACGTTTTCGATTGCTTTCTAGCAAATGAAGACGAGTAGCTCTTCGCATTTTTCGTTCCCCCTTCAGCTTGGGTATAAATCCCAACTCCACCATCTTTCTCCATGATCTGAAATCCCAATTTCAAAACTACCTCTCCTCCTTTCGCCTTCCCGGATAGAGTATAACTCGTATCCCATTGGCGAATTCGATTTCCTTCAAAGCTCTTCTGTACTGACTCCTCAATCATTTCACTCAAATCAACCATGTTTTTTCCAAAATCAAGTTCCTCTGCATCAACTGCAAAGACAAATATGGAAAATGGACGGGGCTCGAATTTATATCGAGCCCCTCCATTACTAGTACCCGTCCCGGGTGTATAATAAACATGACACCTGATAAAAAGTGTTTCTTCAAAATCTGCAGCTCCCTGTGAAACTCTAGATGGCATAGTTTGTACTGCTCCATCTTTAGTTTCTTTTTTTCTTACACAAACAGATAGTCGTAAACCGTTCATGGACGCTGGTAGTCCTTGAACGGTCACGACTTCAACTGAGAATAAACAACTCAACTTTTGCTTACCAATGTGAGCAAGAGCTCGAATTGGTTTCCAGTTCCACAAGCCTTTCTTCTCGGAGTTCGAATCAGCTCCTTTGCTATCCAATTTCTTAACTAACTTCGTGCTGCTGGTGCTGGTGTTGGTGCTGGTATTGCTTTGTTGTTGTATATTGTCCTCGCTCATGTCCAGTTTAGGCCGAGAACGCCAAGGGGATAATGACATCCGCCTGGATCTCGGCTTAGGATTGACAACGATACTATCAGTATCGTTGTCATTTTTAGCACCACCTGTTAGGGACTCGATTGGAGGGATCGAATCTCGAGGCAGGACAAGGGAGGCGGTTCTTCGGGTTGTTGTAGTGTGTGATGGTGGTTGATAGAGTGTTTCGCTTAGTGCTTCAAGTTCTTGCAATAATTGTGTATTGGAATTCCTTCTATTAGTTACGTAATCTGCCATTACAAGAAGTCGTATGATACAACAGATAACCTTTCCTGATTGATCAACGCGAGTGAACTATATGCTTTGAAATTCACAAAAAGAAGAAAAGAAGTTTTTTATTTTTTATTTTGGGAAATGATTTTGCAATGTAGGAAGGTGTTTGATTGGTTAGAATTGGTGGTAGAGATATGATGAAGGGTTAGTTAGGTGAGTAGATTGATGTGTGTATTTGAGGACTGGAAAATTCTGTAGGGATAGATTACTTGGTGCTTTGTGAACCAGGTATTTGCATGAGTTTTGTATGTGATGGATAAGGCAAGAACGTTTGTCTCTATATCTATCCCCACCCCACCCCTACCTCAAGTAGGGACCAAACTATATCATTAGCTACGGATCCGATAGAATTCAGTAACTTCCATTTACACATTTATGTTGTGTCCGCTAGGCAAGAGGATAGCAACTTCTGAGCTAAGACAATTATTGTATGAGGTTTACCCAATGCTAAATGTAGAGGTGTATAATAAATCAATATGAATATCATGGGTTGTCCGATAATAAAATGAGTGTGAACCCAATAAGTTGTTTTGTCTTACAATTCAAAAGTCATGGATCTTAAAAACTATGAGTCTCTTTTATATATGCTTAAAATCTAAAACTCATAAATTTAACTAGATCGTTTCAATTTATGTGAAATTATTTTGACTTAAGCATAAATTGATCTAAAATTCATAAACTTAACTGAATTGTCTAAATTTATGTGATATTATTTGACTAAGCATAAATTAATCTAAAACCTATGACTTAATTGAATTGTCTCAATTTATGTAATACTATTTAACTAAACATGAATTTTAAAGGGAGAAAGAAGACATTTTAAATTTATGATTTAAATTCTAAAACAAGTCACTAATATTTATGTGCTCTATATCATTTAATAAAGGACAATATAAAATGTTTAAACTCAAATTGTTTATAAATAGTATATATATTATATTGTAATACACAAACTCAAATCAGAGCTTTGGATGCACAACAGTAGAATCAATCTTGTAATTTTGTTCATATCTATTTCTCTATTTTTGTTCTCATATTTGTCCCTTCATATATTTTGGGCTATATTTCTTGGACCTTTATCGTTTGATCGAAAACGTCACTTTTGCGTATATTCTATCCTCTTCAAACATTCATATAGTTTGGGTTATATTCCTTGGACTCTTAGCTTTTGACAGACGGTTTATCGGAGACGCCACTTTTGCGTACATTCTATATCCTCTTCAAACACCACTTGTGAGATTATACAGAGTAAATTATTGTTGTTACTTGAACCCTTGATGTGGATGACAACTAGAAATAAAGCAACAAACAATGTCAAGTACAATCTTAACAAGTTCTCTTTTTTTGAACTCCACACAATCTAACACAAACAAGGGGACAAGTATATCAAACAAAGGAAGAATCTAAACAAGTACCTTTGACAAAATCTATTCATCACATCCAACTCATAAAACTAGAATATGGTACAACTCAGAATTGACAGTTGAAAGTTGAGTAACATTTCATAAGTATCTTAGGTATATATACCAGAAAATTTATTAAATGTAATATTGAGTGCCATTGTACAAGCAAATCGACACCACAGATGTGGTACAATTAAAGCAAAAACAAGTTCACCATGTTTTCTTTGGCTCCACACAATCTAACACAGGGATCTGAATAAGAACCTTTGGCAATATCTATGTACTATATCAACACAATAGTTGAAAGTATCTTATTAAGCATCATATGTATAAACAGTGGTAAGGCCAAGATTTTCACTTTAACACACAAAGTAGCCGAATGAAGTTCAACATCTACTATGTCTACAAAAAAAGTAATTTTAACCATATAATTTTCCGGCGTCACCTGGCTATACCCATGTATAAATACAAGAAAATACTTTAAAATGAAGTATATTACCAAATTACTGACTAAGAAAACAGTGGTAGTAGAAGGATGAAGGCAAGCAAGAAAAAGACAATATGTATTGGCAAAAAAGAAAAAGGGCTTAAAAACACTATCGCGTACCATTGTACATGCGAATTGACAAAACATGTGTTAACTAAAACAAAAACTAGTTTTACCATATCAAGTCCCTTTGTGAAGAAGAAGAAACAAAGCAAAGAAACATGAAATCCCTCAGAGTAAAGCTTTTCATCAATGGTCATCAGGCCACTACTTTTAAATTATTCAGCTAACTTCATCATAGGGATTTAAATACTTCTGAAAAATCAAGACATGTTAATAACATATCACAGTAATAACAATATTCTAAGACGAGGTAAATAACCATATAATTGACTAGCACTCCAGAATAGTGATGCCTAACAAGAAAAAAGACACCACATTTTTAGATTTTTAGGCATAAACATACCAAGTGCCACTGTATATGCAAATTGACAGTACATTTGTGGTAAAATTAAGGCAAAAACTACTTACCACTAAATAAGTAAACAAGAAATCCCTCGGAACAAAGCTTTTCATCAATGGTCATCAGGCCACTACTTTTAAATTATTCAGCTGATTTATCACAGGTATCAAAGAAACTTCTGAAAAAGCAGACACATTATAACATATCACAGCAATATATAATTTTTAAAATCACCTGTCACAATGTAAATCATCAATTGGCTTCAGTACACAACCTTAAATTGCCATGGCTAATATTTATGGAGATGCAGGTTGCATATTACTGACTAAGAAGACAATAGTACTCGAGAACAATAACACCTAACAAAACAAAGACACCATTTTAAAGCCAAAAAAGATGTTTAAACATAACATCAAAAGCAAAATCTAGCTTTTACCACATCAAGTCCCTCACGTTAAGCAGAAGATACTGAATAAGTAAACAAAGAATCCCTCAGAACAAAGCTTTTCATCAATGATCATCAGGCCACTACTTTTAAATTATTCAGCTAATTCATCAAAGGGATTCAACAACAACTACGAAATACCCAACGTAACGACAAGTGAGGTCTAAGGAGCGTTGTGTGTACGAAGCCTTACCCCTACCTTGTAAAGAGGTTATTTCAGTCAGACCCTCGTCTCAAGTAAAACACAACACACATTATAACATATAACAACAACAAATAATTTCTAAAACGATGTACATTACCATATTACTGACAAAGAAAACGAAAGTACTCTAGAAGGATGATGTCTAACAACAAAAAGGCACCATCTTTAAGCAAAAAACTGGTCAAACATAATATCGAGGGCCACTCTACATGCAAAACAACACTACAAATATGGTAAAATTAAAGCATAAAACGAGTTCCTCCCGTAGAGCCCCTCCGCCCAACCAGCATTTTGCAGAATCCCTCAGAACAAAGCTTTTCATCAATGGTCATCAGGCCACTACTTTTAAATTATTTAGCTAGTTCATCACAGAGATTCAAATATTCTAAATACAACACAATTTATAACAAATCACAGCAAAAAAAAAAGAACTTTTTAAATTGGCTACAGTCATTGGAACAAAAAAGTTCAGTAATTTTCAAATAGCAGCAAGTAATTAGAATCTTAACTTGTCTATCAACTAGAATTTGTAAAATTACCAACTAAGAAAAAGACTAATGTAAAGAAAATAATTCATCCCTCAGAATTTCTTTTTTCTTCCTTTAAAGATCAGCCTACTTTTAACGTTAAATTTAGAATGAATTCATCACAGGGATGTAGCATGAAAAATGAAAAAAAATAAATAACAAAAGATAAATAAGAACTGAAATAAGTATCGCTCAGAATTAATTTACTCATCAATGTATTATTCAGTCCACTACTTTTATATTTTAAATCGTCATAGCGATAACAATATGAACTCCACGATAATGATCAAAAACACATCTGAACATTCATTTTTCACAAATTTCATACTACAATTATCAGTTATAAAGATACTTGAAATACGAAAAGAAAATAACTGATAGTTGAAGCGTGGAATTCGCAAAAATAAAAATAAAAATTAAGAGTAGCGTTTTTGATCATTAACTACTCAAAAAATAACTTTTTACATTCCAAAACATAAGGATAAATATTTATCAATATCAAGTGTATACACCAAATCAAGCAATTAACTTGAAGAATGAACACATCAAAGTGAAAAATGTATGACATATATGTTACTTTAATTGGTGTAAACACTCGATGCGCGAATAATGTTTTTATAAAACATGGAAGATCTAAGTATGAATATAAATATCGGAACTGAAAAATCACCATTTAAGCACAGTGGAGATTTTGCGAAATGAGAAGAAGTGGCGGCTGCAATAATGGAGTAAAGGGTTTTATTTATATATAGAAAGAAGATAATGGGGTAGTTAGCCCAAATCTTGTTCAAGGCCCACTTTATTATTTGGGCTTCATCAATTCTACTATAGATTTTTTGTTATATTTGGTAGGGAAACTTTCAAAAAAAGTATAGTTTGGGCTTAATTAGAGATGTATAGTTATAGTTTGCTTATTACGAATTATAGTTACTTGTTTGGGGAAGAGAGAGACGAGCGAGAATAGGAGAGGGAGCAGAGAGGCGAGTGAGATATGGGAGAGAGAGGTGAATACATGTTATATTTGTTGTATTAAGTTGTATCATGAATACAATTGATACAACTGATATTGCAAAATGAATACAATTGTATTTAGCTACATATTAGGAAGAGAGATGCGAGCGAGATCGAGAAAAGGAGGAGAGAGGTAAGTGAGATCGAGAGAGGGAAGAGAAAGGATGAATACATGTTGGATTCGTTGATCATGAATACAATTGATATAGAATACAAATGCAATTGATACACAATATAAATATAGTTATCTGAATACATATACAATTAACATAAAATACAAATATTCCACATATATTTGATTAAATACAATTGATTCATACAAATGAGATGAATGCATATTATATTCGTTGTATCAAGTAGCGGAATATATGATTCGTGTGCCTATAATAATAATAATAAATCATTTTAATTGAAAATCACCCACATACATTATACATGTAGTTAATTGTATATGTAAGTTTGTGTTTTCAAAGTAGAAGTTGAATGTGTGGCTAACTATATGTGTATGTATGAGTGGACAATAATGACTATGAAATTTGAATACACAAATACATATATAAGTATGTATAGGCTATAAAATACATAATCAAAATTGATAAATATAGCACGCAAGGCATGATAATGTATTTTGATTTCATACTGTATTTAATTCAGTTATTATATTGAACAATTCATAAATCACACATAATTGTCATAATTCAAAACCTATAAATAATAAAAAGGAGGATTACTTCTGAAATTATGGTATGCAATCATCACAAACTTGAATTAACTTCGTGTAATCTAAATGTTTTATTGCACCACATAAAATAAAAGTGTTATGGTCATGATTTCAAGTTACAAACAACTTACAAAAAATAACAATAATGACAATACATGTCCAGTAAAATTCACAAGTGAGATTTGAGGAAGATAAAATGTACCTGACTTTACTATTATCTTGTGAAGATAATTGTTTCTGAAAGACTCTCGGCTCAAGTCAAGCTACAAACAATAAAAAGGAAAAAATATACATCTCAAGTTTATAGCATGAAAGCTCTAACGAATCGTGAAGCCGATATGATTATCTTGTAAGATACTCTCTCTGTCCCTAATTACTTGTCCACTTTTGAATTGACACACTTATTAAGAAAACAATTATTGACATAGTGAGTTTATCATTTTAGCCCTATTAATTATGAAGTAGATGAATTAAAAACTTAAGGTTTTCAAGAAGTCTTACATTTTTCAAAGTAATTAACTGAAGGTATAATAAGTAAAAAAATTTGTCATTTCTTGATTTATCAAAATGGACAAGTAATTAAAGACAACTAAAAGGAAAAAAGTGAACAAGTAATTAGGAACAGATGGAGTAACTCACAAGTCATACCTGGATTTCAAAACTATAAACAAAAAATGTAATTTTTTTCTAAATTATAACATGCAAGTCATGATAGATCGATATAAATATTTCATTAAAAATGTTTGACCATATAAATTAAGTATTTTTTATTTTATTTGAAATTTTTGATGTTGTAATTGAATATTGAATTGCATTTTATTTTAGTTTTTACAAATACAATAGATTCAAATCCAGAATTCACCTCTAAGTTGAATTTAGAAGTTAAAATTTTTATGGTCACATTACTCACTTCTAATTAATTTAATCTAATTTAAAGTAAGTTGTGATAATTAATTTTAAATATTTTTTGTTTTTGAAAATAAAAAGATTGTCCTTCTATCATTTTCTTCACAAACACAGAAAAAGTAAGAGGAGAGAGTAAGACGAAATACTTCACATAATCAGCTGAAGAATGAGGCGGAGACCGGGTATCGGAGGTCTGCAGAACGCCGCGGCGGCTAGGGTTTGTGATCTAAGTTTATTTATTTTGAGTTTTTCAAAAAAATCGGTAATTTTTGTTGTTTGATAATCTAAATTTTGTTTTTGCGATGTTTATTGAAGGATCAATATCGATTGTTAGGGGAAAATGTTGCGAAATTGAGAACAGATCTTATGAAAGAGCAGCTCGCTACTTTTCGATCTCAGCTTGAAGATTTCGCTCGAAAACACAAGGTTTTTTCATTATTTCGTTTTTTTTAGTGATTGAGTATTTTTTTGTTATTAATTTAAGGTATTTTATTATTTTTAATTACGTTGCGTTGAAGCTAATGAGTTTTGGAATTTGGATATACTGGATTAGCTCCGGTTTGGCTGTAGATTTTGGAATTAGATTTTCAAAAGAAAAAAAAAATTGAAAACATAGTTTGTCTATGAAACTTGGCAAGTTTTTGAAAATTCATCTTCAAAAAAATTTCAAGTTCCAACATTTTTTGGGTTTTTGCTACTTCCACTCACAAAGCTTCATATTTTTGAAGTAAAATTCATGTCTAAATTCAACTTCAAATTCCAAAAGTTATTCTTCAACAAACTTCAAAAACTCATTTTTTTCAAGTAAACAGTAGCCAAGTTAATAATATGCACATATTCAATTTGAATTTACGACAAATACAAAATTTGAACTAAAGTTGCTTGCTGGGTGAACCTATTACCGTTACTGTAGCTCTGCTCGTGCTATCTTCGCCTTTAGTTGAATGATCTGGTAGGAATATGATGATTAAAGCATCTGATTTTGCGAAATTGAGACATCCATTCCTTAATTTTCTAAAATAGAAAAACCAATGTATTGATTAACTACAGAAAGAAGAGTACTGTGAATCATAAATTATTTTGTAATTAGAAGTACTTGTAATTTGTAAATATTTGGGAAGAAAATATTCTACTGAAGACTGGTGGGAGTTAATACCAGCTTACATTTGGTGGATTTTACGGAAAGAAAGGAATGCTAGATGTTTTGAGGACAAGAGTAACAACATTGAAAAGATAAGGATGAATAGCCTTAGTCTTATATTTTTGGTGTAAACAGGATATGAGGGGGATATAGAACTTTTTGTTGATTTCATAGGCAATTTGTTATCTCCCTAGGGGTAGGTTTTGTTGTGCTCTGATGAGATTGTAAGTGACCTATGCTCATCATTATTTGAAGACTTTTGTGAATACACAGTTACCCTTATCTTATTTGGGAAGAAAATATAGCTGAAGACATTAAAAAATGTCTTTGGCCACCTGTTGCTAATTCCGATAAAGACATGAAAAGATGCATTTTCAGCTTATTTTATGGTCAACTTGGGATTTATGCGTGGTTATCTTCGCAAAGGGATCACAATTGAACTCTACCATTTGTATTTTTCTAGAAGATAATGGTATTGAGATAGTATATGTGTTGTTTATAAAGTTTGGGCAGCAACCAGGCTGGTTGAGTTTGACGGGCATTTTCCTTTTTCTGTTCTAACTGGAGTTTTGTAAAAGAGGTTTCCGTTGTGCGTTCTGCTTCTTTGGTACTTTTTCTAATTGAAATTTATCTATATGCCTTTACTTATTTAACAAAACATTTGAAATAAAAGAAGAAAGTTTTGGTTACTCCTTGTTTTATTTTGCAGAATGACATTCGCAAGAACCCTGCATTCAGGGCACAGTTCCACGAGATGTGTGCTAAAGTCGGAGTAGATCCTCTAGCATCAAACAAGGGTTTCTGGGCAGAGCTGTTGGGGATTGGTGACTTCTATTATGAACTTGGTTGGTATCAATCTCCTCCATAGTTTTGGTTAATGCAAGGCATGCTTAGGAACTTCTTTTTAATGGTGCATGAGAGGAACATTGCATATCATTTCACACTGCAGTTTGACACGCGACATCAAACTTTGAGCTGTATTCTATGTAGTGGCTTGTGCCTGTTATTTTGTGTAAATAGTGCTTAATTCTTGTCTTTTTTCTTTTGAATATCCATTGTTTTTAAGTATTATGGTTTTGTTGATAAGTCTCCAACAAACTGGACTTAAATGAAGCCACCTGTCTAGGCAGGGGTACATATTATTGAGGTATGCCTAGCTACTAGACCCCACAATGGAGGTTTGATAGGCTTGGATGATCTTTGTAAACTGCTTGGTCAGAGACGGAAAGCTGTGCGCGAGACAATATCTGAAGATGATTGCTTGCGTGCTATAAGCAAGCTGAAGGTATTGACTCAAGCTTTAATGTTTCAATTGGCAGTAACTGAATGATTCATTGAGCAACCGATGCTAAATATACCAGATCCTCTTTTTCATATACTATGAAGAGCATATTTCTCGTTTTAGTGCTTTGCGCATCTAATTAAGAAGATTCTTCATGTTTCAACCCTTGGATACCAGGATATTTGATTTTGCTAGTTGCTTCATTTAGCAAGATAAAGTAGAAAAAAGAAACTGTACTACAAAACTAACCTATCACCAAAAAAAGGGTAAACTGCAGTACTGTCTGTTTTCTTAAGTTTTATAGGTTCCTTAGCACACAAAGCTTCGAAGATAATGGTGAACATATGTTGCAGGTCATTGTTGTTCATTCAGTCCCTCCTCATTTAGATGGAAGATAGGAGAAATACAAAGTTGTTTAAAAACATGATTTTGAAGTTTGTCATTTGACTCATTTTCTTGAACATGTAGTAACCTTCATTTCTTTTTGGACTGGTATGTTTTGCTACTGTTTCCCGAACTATAAGCTAACATCTAATTTCATCTTTCAGGTACTAGGTAGTGGTTTTGAGGTGATTACAGTGGGAAAGAGAAAGCTTGTTAGATCTGTCCCTACCGAACTGAATAAGGATCACAATGAAATTTTAGAGCTGGCGCAGGTACAACCTTTGTTCGTTGTGTTCCTCCAGAAATTTCTCTCCTTTGATAATTTTGTAGTTCGGCTAATTGCCATGCTGCCAAAAATGTCACTTTCACTTGATGCAGTCATTTTCCCCCTTGTAGTATTTCAGGAAATCTGTTATTTTGACCATCAAAATTTTCTTCTGGATCCATGAATATTACCAAAAGGTTTACAAGCTTAGAGAGTTTTCCCCAGATTGTCAGAGCTTACTTTGAAACATTGCCTATTAGGTGCAGCTGAGCTTGCTTTGTTATTATATATATTAAAAGAGGAAGGGAAGAGAGGCGAGTTTATTATCCACGTAGTTTTGCACCGTGCACCATTAGCCGTGGGGATTTCTTCATTATCAAAAAAAATAAAAAAAAATAAAAAAGAGGAAACCATGTGTGATTGTTTTCTGGTGCCTTTGCTGCAGGCTCAAGGTTTTGTGACTGTTGATGAGGTACAAAGACGCCTAAACTGGTCTTCAGGTCGTGCAACTGATGCGCTTGAAACACTGTTAGAGGTAAGTTCTCGATGCTATACCTTGTTCTTTCCTCTCTTCTTTTCCATCAAGGCTCTAAATATATCCTTCTAGATTTTTTGTGGTTGGACCTAACAAATATGGGTCTTGTGCATCTAACAGGAAGGGCTTGCCATGATCGATGATGGACATAGAGATGGCAAACGTCGATACTGGTTCCCTTGTGTGTCCTCTGTCTCCTCCTATGTAGGTGCAGACACTCTTTAGCGTTTTCCTTGTTCAGATATGAGAATATTTCACTTTGCACCACGAACTTGGAGGATTGTTTCAAATAGAGATGCTACTTTTTTATCCGTTTCCGTGGTCCAACAAGCTTTTGATTTGCAGTTATTGCATATGTTAAGTGTGTTACCCTATTGTGTAATCATAGTGTTGAACAATTCGTTGTTATGTCGTACTCTTCAACCAAATTGGTATTATAAAGTTCTGAAAGGTTGATAGTATTGCTGAGGGTCTATTGAAAACATTCTTTCTACCCCCACAAAGTAGAGGGTACGGTCGGCATAATTCCTACCTTCCCCCATACCTCAATCGTGGGATATATCATTGTTGGTTGAGAGTATTGGTTGTTTGCTGGGAAGTGTTGTTTTGTACCTGACACGAGTCCCTGAATTCGTTTGATAACCAACTAGTCTGAGGAATGACGAATTATAAGTTGGAACTGTATGTATGCGTACCACCAACAACAACGTGAGATCCGGGGAGAGTTTTAGGATGTACATAGACTTCATTCCTACCTTTGTGGGGGTACAAAGGCTATTTTCGATAGATCTTCAACTAAAACCTTAAAGATAAATGTACCAGGACTCGTTCAACCAGCCACTAATTTGTTTAAGATAAACATATGAGAATTTGTTCAATGCAGATTCTAGGTAACACTGTCTACAAAAGCTTGGGCAGATGAAAAGAAATCACTTAAATATGAACCTGAGACGTCATAGTCTTATCGTTTATCTAACTATTTCATCAATTTCTTTCCAAGTGTTTTTCGGAGATCCACTAATAGCATTGCAATTCATTCAACATCCACAAATTACACCTTAGCTGCCAATTCAAATACTGAATCAAAGACAAAATGAAATGAAATGAACAGTAACACAAACTCAAATTATATTCATTAGACAATGTTGTTAAGTTCCAAAACAAAATAAAAAGTATGTAAGTGTGAACGTATACAGTAATTCGCGATAAGAAGTCCAGCTCTTCTCAGTACAAACAGTCTGGACCTGGAACCGCGGTTATAGTGAAATGCCATTACTCAGCTTTAGATGGGAAATGGTTTCCACCCCTGGTAATCTTATAAAGATAAAATCCAGTCATTACCACACTGCAAAAAGAAGATATCAAGTCAGCATTTTCGATTTTCCTGACAATTTTTTTAGCAAGATACGAACAAACAAATGCAGGAAAGGAAACTAAGCATGACAATATGGTGCATCTTCCAACTTCTGTAATACGCAATAATTTTTTAACATATACATGTATTTTGATAACAATGATGTCTGGATTAGCTTGCGCACCTTGACCTTTCCACTGATACCTACTACTAGCTCCAACCAGGTAACTCTGTCCACCAAAATTAAGACAAATGGGAAGAAATAACTTAGTTTATTTTTTCTCTGTTGGAGTTCCCACCTCTTTGCTCCCTTGGTTACTCGAACTTACAACCTTAGGATTGAAAGTGACGGGTGCTTACCATTCGAGCACTGCCAGTAGTTCAAACTGTTAGGTGCAATCCACAATCAATTATATAATGACCACACCCTTGGGGTTTCGTAGCGATATCACGCAAATTGGCACCACGCCTTCCCGGATTTGGTGTTTTTCATATTTGATCATTTAATGGCACTATTCCTCCCTAGATTGTGAACCTATGGTCCCCTGTACTAACCTAAAAAATGAAAAACAGACGCATTACAACCCGAGGTCAAGGTCATGTCTGGGCTTGATTCAAAAGGAGATTGGCTGGGATGGGGAGCTCAGGTCCTCGAGAATCCACATACCACCACGGGGGAGCATAAAGGGGAAGGTGAACCGTTGAACTTGTGACATTGTTCAGTGTTCACTCAGGGGTAGTTAGAGATGGAAAAAGTTTCTTTCTGACTGTCCACACTAGATGGAATCAGAGAAACATTTCTTAATCTAGACAAAACTTGTGAACTTGCATTGAAAAAGCTATCAAGAGATCAAAGAAACAACATAAATTTACTAATTGGATAGTATAGTGATCCCCATAAAATGAAGAAAGAAACACAAAATGAAAGGTAATGTATGATGCTCTTGGAAATTTGACCTCACTGCACATAGCAACCTAATGTTCAGTTTGCGACTAGGTAGTTTACATATATACAGACCACGATAAAGCAACTTGACATATTATGTGTAACATACATCAAGTGAATCACGCCACACAAATCTGATGTATTTATGAAAGAAATGGAACAGATAAATGAAATACTACCATCAAGTAAGTTAATAACACAAATTGTATGGTATGCTTTCTATTTGGAGTTACCTGATACCAGCAACAACACCAGCTGGCATTATCTTTGAAGTTTGCATGTACCGCTGTCCCATGACCCATGTTAACACAGCAGCACAAACTGTTTCAAGAGAAAAAAAGTTTTGTGGAGATAATTAGTCCAGCCAAAAAAATATAGGAAATTCAATGTGATCGCAAGAAAATGAATGAAGCTTTCATTCTTTTACCCCTTCGAATCAGAATATGATCATGATTACATTAAAAAAAACAAAAACTTACAACACATTTTCCCCATATCTTCCGTTTCTACAGAATTGAACTATAAAATATTAAGATTGAACTTGACACTGCAGACTGCTTGGCGAGGGATCCATACCAAAGGGTATTGCGACTCTTGGTGTCTTTGAGCAACAACAATATACCCAGTGTAATCCCACAAGTAGGTATGGGGGAGGGTAGTGTGTACACAACCTTACCCCACCTTGTGAAGGTAGAGAGGTTGTTTCTGATAGACCCTTGGCTCAAAAAAACATATTAAGCAAATATAGTAGTGGAGAAATTATGTTGAAAACAATGAAGAAGAGAAGAGTAGCAATGACAAATAATACGATAACGGAAGCAAAAGATCTTGGTGGCTTTGGGCAATGCTTCAAATTCATATTAGTCATCTCAAGTAATTGCTATTGTATCTTTTAAGCTTTAGGTGATATGCTGAATTAAACAGAACAGAAAACTAGGGACGTAAAGAGAATTACAGAGAGCAAAAGCCTATGCAGTAGTAAAGAATGTGACATTACACTGGAAGCTAATGAATCATGATTGAAGGAGTTAGTAATGCAATTGATGCATTGTTTTTTTCTTTAAAAACCTTCTTTACGCATCCGTTATAGTTGTCTTAAGAGTTAATGATAAACTGATAAGAGGACCATTTGCCTTTTTATCTCCCTAGGGTTGTCGTTTTTTGCGCGTTACCTCTCTGGCACGTGACATGCAGAGGTGTAAAACACAAAATGCATTATGTGACTGTTTTGCTTTTACCGCGGCTGTAGCATGATCAGCATCATGCATTAGCTAAAAGTTGGCAAGCGGACCAAGAAAATATATGAGATAAAGGTACATGGAAGGAAGGGCGAAAAGATACACAATCATTCCCTTTCTATTTGGTCTAAGCTAGTTCAGAACTCGTTTTTTTTTTTCCAGAATCATTGCACAATTCAACACCTATTCAAATGAACCTATCAGTTTCTCATATGTTTAGAATCATTATTCACTTTCCTCAGGGCTAAGAACCAAGAATTTCTCAGTTCACAGAAAGATCCAATAGCAATGTCTTATCATCTACTGCAAACCATACAACAGCTACACACAAACTTCGTAAAACAGACACATAAACAATCAAGGAGAAAAGCTTTCTCCCCTTGAGATATCTAAAGCAGAGCAACAAAAAATCAGACCTTTTCACAGTACATAGAATCCGGCAATATCATGGAAACAAAACCATAGTCATATCTAAATTTAGGCTGCAGCAGTGTCCAATGTTGCTTGGACTCTTCAAAAATGTCATCGGGTGCATATCGGATCCTCCAAAAGCAGTGCATTTTTCAGAAGATCCGACACGATACAACAAGATTTTTGGATAGTCCGAGCAACATTGGTAGGCAAAATCATGACTTTCACAAACAGGAATCGAAATATAAAGAAGTACACACAGAAGCTAAGATCCAAGAGGATTCAACATCTACTCTATGTATACATAAAGAAAAAGCATTATATACAATGTAATTTTTTCATCGATGGTGATTCGGATTAACCCCTTGCACCCCTAGCTCATAAAGCCACTGCCTTCAATTCCAGTACTATTAACTCCATATGATTAATACAATATTTTTTCACTTACAAAAGAGTAAAGGGTACAATATTACAACTTTAAATTTTTTGAATTTCTTCTATACCTGCAAATAACGCATAAGGAATGAAAAGACTATATACCTGTTTCAAGAATCAAAGCAAAGTAAGAGTTTTTGCGTTTGTGAAATGCTTGGAGACTCAAGTAACCAGCTAAAATGAGCAAAAAACCAGTACCCAAACCTCCACCCAAGGAAGCTAAACTTCCTTTCTTGGAATACCCTATAATTCCACCACACACAAGAATCAAACCATAGGGGATTGTAAAGCAAAAATCATGCATTTTTATCAAATGGGGTTTTAAGAAAGATTGAATCTTGATAAATTTAGCAAAAAATTGAGAGATCAAGAATGAAAAGATTCAATTTTTAAAGGATCTTGGTGGGTAAAACTTGAAATTTTTTAATTTTTTGAGGTGGGAATTGGCATATAGTACATCTGATAAAAACCAATTTGGTCAAAAGGCCAAAAGTCTCATGTTACCTATTACCTAACCTCCAGGTTGTTTGTTTACTGGCCAAAATTACCCTCTGAATTTTGTTAAATGCCACTAATGTTTGGTTGATTTGCAGCTGAAAAGAAGAAGTATGTGAGGGTAATATTATCAAGAAATTGAGCTGGTAGATGTTTGACCCAGTGTGCTTGTGGCTTTGTGGAAAGTCCACACGACATTTGGAACAATTTTGTCTGTTGTGTATTGTTTTTTGTTATTTATAGTAAAACAATTGGGCTTTGTTAGGTAAGTCTATTAAATATTACTCTTGAGTTGGTCAAAAACACATCGGAGTTATCATTTTTTCACGAGTTTCATACTCTCTATGTCCCTAATTACTTGTCCATTTTGGCAAATTAAGAAATGACAATTTTTTTTTACCTATTATATCCTTAATTAAATGATTAATTACTTTGAAAAATATAGAACTTTTCATCCACTTCATAATTAATAGGGGTAAAATGATAAACTCACTATGTCATTAATTGTTTTTTTAATTGGCGTATCAATTCAAAAGTGGACAAGTAAGTAGGGACAGAGGGAGTTTTCTATTTGAATTATTACACTCTTTCCTTTTTACACGCATATTAAGAAATCATAAATAAGGAGATAAATTTTACTAATTTACCCCTTAAAAAACTTGTTAGAAATTTTCTTTTAGCACAATGTAACTTTCCCTTAAATGGCAACAATAATACAAACAACCACTTGAGTATGTATATGCATGTCTAGTGGCGAAATCAGAATTCTTACTAACAGAATTCAAAATATAAAGAAGTAAAACATAAGAGTTAAAGGTATTCAATGTCTGTTATACATACATCAAAGATAATTTTAACATTGTAAATATCGTGTAATTTTCCAGCCAAAGAAGTTTGGATGAACCCCTTGCGCCCCTAGCTCCGCCTTTGTACATGCCAATAAAATTCAGTCGAGGGGAGGGACTAAGAGGTCATAAGAATCCTTCTCATTTCATGGCTACCTCTAGTATTGCATTGCACCCTGAACCAATCAATGAGGTTATCCAAACCTGATCGGATCTCACTGATTCATCGTCATCATTCCTATGCCAACTCCAAAAGGCATGTGTTGAGTTAACCATCTTAAGTTCGCCATGACCAAAGCTTGCTTCGCGGAAGACTGACCATTCTGGTGAGGGCAGTTTGTACCTGTTGAAGGTGCCAAGACATGTAAAGACTGTTTCATATTTTAAATATAACTCTACTTTATGCTTTTAACTACAGTTATCAATACAAAGAACATGAAAAGAGAATCTTATAGTAGAACTAGTAACAACAACAACAACATAACCAGTGTAATTTCACAAGTAGGGTTTAAGTAAGGGAGTGTGTACGCAAATTTTATCCCTATCTCAGCTAGGACTAGTGGCACGTTAAATTTCTGTATCTCAAAATGAAGGGGGAGGTAGGAAACCTGTCTTTCCTATGGGGTAGTAGTTGATCAAGTTTCCAGAACAGTTTAACATGAGTTTTCAGCTTCACAAAGCCTGGAATAAAAGTGTGATTTAGGAGAACACACATGAAAAATAAGTGATTTTTCTTACTTATTTAAGGTGTTCGTAAGTGTAAAAAAAATCTCAAGAACATTTGTATGTAATCTAGGAGAACACTTTGGGGTGGGGGATGGGGTAGGGAGTGGGAGCCTGGGAGGTCGTGGTTGGTGCAGGTTGGGGTGAGGAGACAATGAGCTTGTAATGTGTTATGGTCCCCGGTTATGGATCTAGTTATGGGACGCTGCAAGATAAATTCTGAAGTTTTCTTTTTTCTACCTATGGTGCTGGTTCGTTAAGAGAGAACCTGTGATCTCTTGAGTTTGAAGTACTCAAAGACTTGAATAATTTTCTGCTTATATTTTTTCAGACACATATAGTTTAAATACAATACTTATAGAATAATTACCCCTAGAAACTAGGACATGATTTCCCAACTTAACTGGAATGAAAGACTGCACTATTACAGGAAAATAACTGCTACTAAAGAGAAATTACTGCAGTAACCATTGGATAACTAAGGAGTGATAACATTACTCTCCTCCTTCAATCGTGCTTGTCCTCAAGCGCTAAGTGCGGAAATTAGTATTTCCCTCCTTTCCAACAAACTCTTCCTCATCGTCTATAAAGTCAATCCAGAATAATTTCTTGCATTGATGACCTCGGGTGAATGGTTCATCACAATTGAAACAAAGTCCCTTAAGTCGCCTTTCCTCCATTTCAGGTATGGTTAGTTTCTTCACAAATCTGACATGTTGTTGAGGTGAGAAATCTGCTGTCTTGGATTTGCAAGCATCTAACGATTGCGAATAAACTAATTGTTCCTTGCGTTCATAAAGCCGGGATAAACTCATCGTTGTAGCCAAATCTGGAGGATTATGCAACTCAACCTCAATTGCTATATAATCAGCAAGACCACTGATATAAAGTTCAATTTTTTTGTGACTGTGTGAGTGTACCAGCCCGCGAAATTAATTGCCCAAACTTTTCTTGGTAATCTGCCACGGACCCAATCTGGCGCAACTTAGCCAATTCTCCTAACTTCTGACTTCTGATTGGTGGCCCAAAACGAAGGTTACAATAACATTTGAACTCATCCCCTGTCTCTAGTTGAAGAAACCAAAGTTGTGCATTCCCCTCTAAATGAAAAGAAGCAAGACTAACTTTTTCTTCATCTGGAGTCTATTGGTGTCGAAAAAAATGATCACATCTGTTCAGCCACCCCAAAGGGTCCCCTTGGCCAGTAAACCGTGGAAAATCCAACTTCGTATACCTAGGAATGAAGGAACTTCCTCCTGCATCTGATTTTGACCCTTCTGCCACTCC
>JAJOOS010012957.1:0-26512 GCA_029582725.1 Solanum chiquidenum
AAAATAAGAATTTGAATTAGAAAATATATTTTAGAAACAAACTTTAATTTTTTTATTTTTTGGGGGAGGGGGTCGAGGGTAGGGGTGGGGGTGGGGGTGGGATGAAAATAAAAAAATTAAATTGGAAATACATTTTAAAAAATAAATTTAATTTTTTTTGGGAGGGGGCCAGGGGTGAGTGTGGAGTAAAAATATTAAAAATTGAAGTTGAATTTTTTTTAAAAAAAAAAAGTTTTAAATGAAAAAAATAATAATTGTAATTTGAAGTTGGAAGAGAGTTTTGGAAAATGTTTTTCTTAATTTTTGAACGGAAGTCATTTTTCTTAAATTTGAGGAAAATGAGTTGATTTAAAAAATATTTTATCCAACCAAACATGAGAAAATTGAAAAACATTTTCCTTTCGTACCAAACAAAACCATACAGTTACATAAACTGATTTGCGTTTTAGTTTGGTGGGTCGCAAGGCATTGGGGATTCTTTTGAAATTGGTATTTTGGGGTGAAATTAGACAATTTTGGCCAGATTAGGGGAAATCTTTAATGGAAGGGTATATTTGATAAGATCAATTACTGTAAGTGTAAATTTGATCAAGTAATATAACGGAGGATAACGTTAAATAATAAAGTAGAGGGCATATTTACTGTTTTCCCTATATAATAACAAAAATACTGTCATAATCCCAGATTAAATGGATGGCTTTGGGCAAAAACTCATTTAACATATGTTTGTCGCCAAACCAGCTTAACGATTGATTGTCAATGAATTACCAAATAATTATGTTAATTACGGGTCATTGACAAATTTCGTAGCTAATTACTCCTATGTGTTTTTTGTAGTGTGTAATCTGAATTCTTGCCATGTTAAAGTAAAATCCACCAAAACATACATTTTTATTATTTTTTAAAACAAAAAGTCTCTATATATCTGGGTGCAATGGAATCGATAATTTTATCAACTTATAGGTTTTATTAATTTGATTTCATTTTACTATCTAACTACCAAAACATGGATCTCCCCTGTCCCTGGTATTCTCTTCTAATTCCCCTGTTTGTCTTCATTTTCCTCATAATTCATCGTTGGTTCTTTACTAGTACTTCAAATACCCAAAATATATTATCACCACCATCTCCAAGCAAACTTCCAATCATAGGCAATTTGCACCAACTTGGGTCGCATCCTCATCGTTCTCTCCATAAACTATCGAAAAGATATGGTGCAGTCATGCTACTTCACTTGGGCAGTAAGCCAGTGATTGTTGCTTCCTCTGTCGATGCTGCTCGTGATATCATGAAAACTCACGATCTCGTATGGGCAACCAGACCTAAATCCAGCATCGTCGAAAGACTTTTTTATGGCTCTAAGGACGTGGGATTTAGTCCATATGGTGAATATTGGAGGCAAGTTAGAAGTATTGTCGTGCTTCACCTTCTTAACAACAAAAAAGTCCAATCTTTTCGTTATGTCAGAGAAGAAGAAACGGCTAATATGATTGGAAAAATTAGGGAAGGATGTGATTCTTCGAGTTCAGTGATAAATTTGGGAGATCATTTATGTTCTCTGACTAATAACATAATTAGCAGAGTGACGTTAGGGAGGATATATAATGAAAGGGAAAGTGGAATATATGCAAAGAACATCCTAGCAGAATTTCTTCAACTTTTGGGTACTTTTAACGTTGGGGATTATATTCCATGGCTTGAATGGGTCAATAAGATCACTGGTTTAGACACCAAAGTGGAGAAAATAGCTAAAAAGTTGGATTCATTTTTAGAGACTGTGATTGAAGAACACATTATTCAGAACAAGAAAAAAGAATACAGCGCGGGTGAAGCTAAAGATTTCGTAGACGTTTTGCTAGAAATTCAAAATGGAAAGGAAACTGGCTTTCCTCTTCAAAGGGATTCATTGAAAGCTATCCTCTTGGTAAGAATCTCGTATTTCCAATGCATTATTAAATCCAACATAACAATCTATTTTAAATATCATTTCGCCTGTTTATTTTCTATCACAGGATTCGTTTGCTGCTGGGACGGATACAATATATACAACTCTAGATTGGACAATGGCAGAGCTTTTGAGGCAGTCAAGGGCCTTGAAAATATTACAGAATGAAGTGCGAGGATTAACTCAAGGAAAATCAGAGATAACAGAGGATGATCTAAAAAATATGGAGTATCTGAGAGCTGTTATCAAGGAGAGCCTCAGGCTACATCCACCGAATTCACTATTAGTTCCTCGAGAATCAATGGAAGGTGTGAAATTATTAGGCTATTATCACATACCTGTTAGAACTCAAGCCATTATTAATGTTTGGGCAATCGGAAGAGACCCCTTATTATGGGAAAATCCAGAGGAGTTTCGGCCTGAGAGATTCTTAAATAGTGATATTGATGTCAAAGGACTAAACTTTGAGTTGATTCCGTTTGGAGCTGGCAGAAGGGGCTGCCCAGGAAGTAGTTTTGCTATTGCGGTAATTGAGCTAGCATTAGCAAGGCTTGTGCACAAGTTCAATTTTGCTTTACCAAAAGAAGAAGATTTGGACATGACTGAATGCACTGGCATCACTACTCGTAGGAAATCACCTTTGCTAGTTGTGGCCACTCCATGCTCTACCTAGTTAGGAGTTTTTTCTCCATGATCTTATTCACCAATATTATCAATTAAACTAAGTTACCAGTATTGCTAGTAGTTAATAGTTTCACAATATGTAATAAGTGTATTGGTCGACTCCCTTTTTGGGTGTTAATTTGTATGTTGTTTTATGCAAAATTTCTTGCGCGTGGTATTTTGACGTATTGGTTTTCTTCCTCAAAAAAATTGAAATTGTAATACATCATCCCAATTTTACCCTCACAAAATGAACTTGAAATTGAAAAAAAAACATCATCTCTATTTTCCTCTCACAAAATGAACTCTTTTATGATTTCATAAATGATAAATGAATGATTAAGTAAAGGGTCAAATCGCAAAATATAGAAGGATAGAAATTTGCACAATCAATCAAAGTTGTGTGAGAGCTCCATTCATTTTCTAACACGTGGATGGTGGACTCTTTCTTAAAGTAAAGGCTAAAAAAAAATCAAAAGAAGAAAAATCTATCAAAAGTGACAGGTCCTATAAAAAAATGGTCTTAAATAAAATAGAAATATAACTAAAAGTTAATAGTGGGATCTACATATATTAAATGCTCACTTATATCTAAGAGAAAAAATTCTGGATTTCTTTTTCCCTTCTCCAAAGGAGGAAGAAGATTAACATTCAAACCATTTCTTCTTCTTCTTTCTTCTAGATCGGGAATTTCATTAATATCAAGTTATATTGAAGACTTAGTGTTCAATTTTTAGAAACAATGTTGTTGAAGGATACACAAAACTCTACATAGATAAATGTGTCACACAATCTTGAGCATTTTGCACAAGATAAAGCAATATTTTGCTTTCAAGTTGTGTATGAAATATTTATATATATATATATTAATTTTCGAACACGTGCGTTGAACGTGTAGATCGTGCTAATTAGTATAAATACTTCTAAAATATAAGTGTACGATGTGTAAAATACAAGCTCAAATCAATGAACGGTGAGCATATTCAACTGATATTATGATCATTGCAAGGCAAATCATACAAAAATATTGTTATCAAGTGAATTTCAAACTAATACTATAATGACTTCAATTACACAATTCTTATAATAAATCAACTATTCAACTTGTTAAAAGTTATTTTTTTAACATGTTACAACACATAATTTAATTGTTGACATTATAGTTACAAAAGATTTAATGCCTTAAAGTTTTCGCCTTCTTTTTAAGGAATAATACCCTCCACTTTTTTACAGATGCATACATGTCGAGAACTTGTCGTCGAAGGAGAGTGGTGTTTTGTTATACTTGTAGAGAAATTCAATCAACATATGTCTTCATTAGGATGACTAGTAGATCATTATCAATTTCATAGTCTAAACCTACAAAAAAAAAGTATTTATTGTTTATAAAATAATCATTGTTTAAATATTTGATTGGCATATATAAATAATAATTACATGTATATGTACCCTTCGTCTTCTTTGGCTCATTCAAAATTATTAATTCTGTCATCTGTAAATTTTGATTATTTTTTTTTATCAAGTTATATACATATAATTGAATTATGAAATACAACATAATCATTTGTGAGATATTAACAGTATGATAGAAAAAAGAAAACAATATAAACCAAAAATTATATGGTGCAAAAAATAAATGCATATAAAAAAAGATAACTTTGAAATATATATATATATATCTACATAAGAATAAAGATAAAAGGGATCATACAAGAAATAGGATAAATGAGAGGATTTAAGCTTTCAAGTAACAAAACAAAATGAAAGAAGAAGAGGCATACATGTTGAGCTTGTTTCATCCAACTATTGATTAGTTTAAGCAAAAATAAAATAAAATTTATAAACAAAATCCTCTCTTGTGTCCATTTGTATTTTCATAACATTGTAGTTGTGAACATAATAAGTATAATTATTAGTAATTAGTTGAGAATACCAAAATTACTCCAAGCAAAATAGCACCGGATATGTATAGTGATTTTACATTTCTACACAAAATAGAAACAAGAAATTTCAGAAAGAGAAAAAATCATAAATAAAGAATTAGAATTGAAACAATCCTTTCTAATTTGAAAAAATCTATAAATGAGAAAAATCTTACAAACAAACAATAGAAGATGGAAAAAGAAGGAACTTTACCATATGAGTATGTGGAAATGCTAGTGGAAAAATTGAAGATAACAAATTTGTATTTGGTAGTGGTATATATTGATTTAGCTACAACTCTTCATATTCTTTAATTTAATATTAAAAGGAGGAAAACCTTGATTCATGCACTTATTTAATATTCTAGAAATCCTAATTGACTCTTGTTCTTCCACATTCCATTCCTAATAAATAACTTACAATTCAAAAAATAATTAAAATAATATTATTTAATTAATTAGATGTTTAATTTAGTCTAGGGGTAAAATAGTAATCCAACTTTTCATGTTTGGAGCTTCCCACTTATAATAATATATGATGATATGATGATATATATGATATGATATATGATATGATGATAATGAGGATTATTAATGAACAACTTCTCATTCTATTTAAAATTTTAGTAAGAAAATATCATTGTACAAATATAAATTATATTGAGAAACAAAGAGAGTAAAAGAAATAAGTTCATAGATTTCTATATTTTGTAACTTTACTTGAATAAAAGGATGTGGCTTTTAGTCCTTATGGTGAATATTGGAGACAAGTTAGAAGTGTCACTGTACTTCACCTTCTCAGCAACAAAAGAGTTCGATCTTATAGTGATATCAGAGAAGAAGAGACATCGAATATGATTGAAAAAATCAAGCAAGGATGTGATTCTTCGAGTTCAGTGATAGATTTGAGAGATGTTTTCAGTTGTATGACTGATAACATAATTAGCAGAGTGGCATTAGGGAGGAAATATGATGAAGTGAATAAAAGTGGGATGAATGCTAAGGCAATCATAGAAAAACTTCTTTCACTTTTAGGTACTTTTTAACATTGGGGATTATATTCCATGGCTTGAATGGGTCAATAGAATCACTGGTCTTGACACTAAAGTTGACAAAGTGGCGAAAGAGTTGGATATATTTTTGGAGAGTGTGTTTGAAGAACACATTATTAGGAACACAAAAGGAGAATACCACGCGGGTGAAGCTAAAGACTTTGTGGACGTTTTGTTGGAAATTCAGAATGGAAAGGAAACTGGATTTCCTCTTCAAAGGGATTCATTGAAGGCTCTCCTCGTGGCAATATGTGCAAAAGAGGTATACTTGCAAGCTCGGCTTAAACTTTTTCTTAATATTATTTGATTGTGTTCCCTTTTAAAACACAGGATTCATTTGCTGCTGGTACGGACACAACACATACAGCTCTAGAATGGACAATGACAGAGCTTTTGAGGCATCCAAGAGCAATCGAAAAATTACAAAATGAAGTGAGGGGATTAGTCCAAGGGAAAGCAGAGATAAAAGAGGATGACTTGGGAAATATGCACTATCTGAAAGCAGCGATCAAGGAGAGTCTTAGGCTGAAATCCACCGATTCCACTATTAATTCCCCGAGAATCAATTAAAGATGTAAAATTACTAGGCTATCACATACCTGCTAAAACTCAAGTGATTATCAATGCTTGGTCAATCGGAAGAGACCCGTTGTTGTGGGAAAATCCGACCAGAAAGGTTCTTGAATAGTGATATTGATGTCAAAGGACTAAACTTTGAGTTGATTCCGTTTGGAGGTGGCAGGAGAGGCTGTCCAGGAAGTACTTTTGCTCTTATGGTGAATAAGCTAGCATTAGCAAGGATTGTGCACAAGTTCAATTTTGCATTACCTAAGGGAATAAAAGAGGAGGAGTTGGATATGAGTGAAAACACTGGCCTCACTATTCGTTGCTAGCAATTGCCACTCCATGTTCTGATTAATTAGGATCAGTTTTCTTTCCATCTCCATTTCTTACTGCCGTATCCAATGCCATAAATAAATGTCGAACACTTGATTTTCATTTACCTCTAATTGTTTCACTTAATTTCTTTTTAATTTTGCGCCATGTTAATCAGTACTTTATTACATTATTAAATTTATCCGCATTTGATATATTGCCCTTCCCCAATTGAAGTAGGGCATTGACTATATCATGACTACTTTGTTATCAAATTTTGACGTTTTTTTATCATCTATTATACTGCGTGAGAATGCACCCCAAGTCCTCTGCCACAAAATTAAATAACATCAACATTTCACAAGTTAATTATGATAACATGACAAGAAAAGAAAAACTAGCAAGAATCGCAAAATAGCTGCCTTATCTTCTCCTCCTCCCGATAT
Organism: Solanum chiquidenum; assembly: GCA_029582725.1. NCBI lineage: Eukaryota > Viridiplantae > Streptophyta > Magnoliopsida > Solanales > Solanaceae > Solanum > Solanum chiquidenum. Next base: position 6,905 of record JAJOOS010012957.1, read on the forward strand.
AAAGGAATGCCCATCCTTCGGGGCCTGGTATGTCCAACCCACGCTATATAGAGGAAGAAGAGCAGCAAGACTGAAGAAGTGAATGACTACTCGAAGAGGCAGAGGGCGAAGGGGGAAATGGAAATAAGGCGGAAGGAAATGAGGATGCACCTATAACTCTTGAATTAGAAGTAAATCAAGTACGCAGGGCAGGTAAAAGAGTTGAGTTAATCAGGCTCGACGATTTGGACGAAAAAGAAGCAAAAAGCACTATAGCGTAATTAGCTACAAGATTATCTGAAGAAATGGTCAAGGAATACACCACGTTAATCAAGAAAATACATGACAGATCTCAATTATATTACTTTTACCCAAAAAAAAGATAAATAAATGTTGATGGGGCAAACTTGCAAGTTAGCGTCTACAGACTACAGTGGGATCAATAATTCAACTAGCAGATGTTATGTCAGCGGTGTATATAACTTAAACTCGTTCTATAAGTTAGTCGGGATTCTAACAACACTAGAAGTTGCCCTATTGACAAAATTAAGTTTTAAAAAATGATATTCCTTCCTCAAATGTATCTCGAAACCTCTTAAAAACTTACCTCCTTCTCCATCGAAACTTCCAGTAATTGGAAATCTCCATCAACTAGGCAAGCACCCGCATCGCTCCCTCCAAATGCTGTCCAAAAAACATGGTCCCTTAATGCTTCTTCAATTAGGCAAAATTACAGCGCTTGTTGTGTCCTCAGCTGATGCAGCCTACGAAATATTGAAAACTCATGACTTAATTTTCTCAAACAGGGCTAAAACAAGCGTCCACGTAAGAGTGCATTTTAAAAACCCGAATTTTATTAGTTTGTTTTGGACCTTTGGTTAATAAATATAAAAATTTGACACAAATAGTTTGTTTCGATATTTAAAAACTCGAACCAACCCGTTCATGTACACCCTAGTATACTGTATACGTTTATGTAAGAGTGCACTTCAAAACAAAAGAAACACAAGATTACAAAAAATATTAAATAGCTAATTGTGTTAATTAACTTCAGAATTATCTGAAGAAATGGTCGAGGAATACCCTACATTTCCTAACTGCTACTATTGATATTAATTTATTAGTTTGTCTACTAGGTTATTTTGTCTTGACATGTATGTACTGACATGAAATTTCTCTGTTTCTGTACATAAATTTTTTGTCCAAGAGTTTAAGACGACAACATAGTCACAAAGACTTCTTAGTAGAGGCCAAAAGGTTGGTTTCTAATAATAATAAACAAAGATACAATCGTCAATAAATCTATATAATTTCTTGACCAATAACCCACGTTCTGTCTCATCCACAAAAATACTGCTTATAAAATTACGCATACAAACAAGGGATGAATATTAAAACGAAAAAATTTAGGATAGGTTGAGGGTAAAACAAAAGAATATATATTTGGACGTATAGTTTTAGTGAGTCGGGTTAATAAAATGATCAAAATGGGCAGTTTTTTATTTCTTATAATTGACTTGAAATAGAATTTTCATATCAGCAAAATTAAATGAAAAAAACATTCAATTGATTTAGTTGCACGATTCTAATTAGCCACCAAACGACCACTAATCTCTTTTGAATGGAGTACTATGTGGAAGATTTTGATTTACTTAGTTAAACTCGTCAGTCATCATGCCCTCCAAAGAATACCTGCCAAACTAACCCTTAATTAATTATAATATGATTGAGAAATATTTTCACTCCTCTTAATTAACGTAACGATCGACGCAAAAAAGGCCAAAGACAGCAAACAATCTAAAATGAGTTTCAAGGACCAGCTTGTACAAATAACGTTTCTCTTTTGATCTAAATCATCGACTCGACTTGGTAGACAATCTCAACAAAAGAAATTTTCTGAAGAAGCTTTAATTAGTTGTTTAACCTTGCAAACAAAGTTTTTCAATTCTTATGTAATTCATGTCCATAATATTAAAGTCTCTCACTGCCAAGTGCTAACCACCCTTATCGATATGCGTATTATCAATTTGAATTAGTCTGGTTCCTTCTTTCAGATATTAATTTATTTCAAAGTTGTTATGTAATACGTAATATGACAAGAAAAATCTTCTTGAAAATTATAGGATACTTGAATAATGTCTACATATCGTTGAAAAACAAGAATAGATCATTTTCTCCTTAAAACATCTGACGTTTTTAGCTATGTTTCAACTAGGATAATAGAAGTTTAATCATTATTGTTGGACCCAGGAAAGTTAAAACAAACATTGATTTGCAAATATTATTTCATTATTCACAAATAACATTTCAAAAGCCTACCTATGCGTAAATCCCAGGGGAGGCTCTATTCATGTAAAAGTAAGCACTTGTTTTGTGCCTCAAAATTTGAGAGGCTTAATTTTTTTAGTAATATTAAAATATTATAAATATTTACAAAAATTATATTTTGACCGTTTAGTTTAATACTACAATTTAAAATCTTCTTTTTTATTCTTTATTAAATTTTAAACTTTGTGTCAAGTCAAAGTAAATTAACAAAATAAAACGGGGAAAGTCAATTTTTTTCATATAAAAACAAAGATTCAACTTTGCATCTCAAAATAATCTTTTAAGAACTATATTACAGTATCAACTTTGCATCTTAAAACCATTTAGAAGAATATACTTTAAAGTTTAAATAAAAAAATATTAATTATTATTCAAAAATTTGAAAACTTCAATTTATTTTTGACTTAAGGCCACCAAAATAAAACTATCATGTGCACTGAAGATGTGCTATGTCATATAAATTTGTTTGTATATGTTTTTAATTAATAAAATCAGATTAAAGAAATTAAGCTAACCAACCCACGATTAAGGTGGAAAGAGAGGAGGAAGGTGAAAACCGGAAAAAAAAAATTGAAAAATGAAACATAGGATGTTGTTTTAAAATGAAAAAACACAAATTTGTACCCTATATATACTCTTCTTCAGAAATTCAAATTTGTGTTAAAACTTCAATCTCAATTCCCCTAACATCCTTTTGCTCGCCATTTTGAAACCAAACACATAGACAATATGTTCACCTCTTTACAATGGCTAGAAAATTGTACCAATTTTTCTTATGTTTTAGCCCTTTCACTACTCATTTCCTTTGTTGTTATGAGTCTCCTCATGACTAAATCTAAAACCAAAAAAAATCTCCCCCCTTCCCCTCCAAAACTACCATTAATTGGTCATATGCACAAACTAGGTGTGTATCCTCACCACTCTTTACACAAATTAGCTCAACAATATGGACCTTTGATGTTCCTTAAACTCGGGAGCGTAAATACTCTTGTTGTTTCCTCAGCTGAGGCAGCTTCCGAGATCATGAAAACACATGACCTTGTTTTTTGCGACAGGCCTAAATCCAATGTCAACAAGAAACTTTTGTACGACTTTAAGGATGTGTCTGTCGCGCCTTATGGTGAGTACTGGAGACAAATGCGAAGTATATGTGTACTACAATTGCTTAGTACAAAAAGGGTTCAAGGTTTTCGCGTTGTGAGGGAAGAAGAGACTGCCTTGTTAGTCAAGAAAATTAAGGAGAGGTCACCAGAGGCAGTGGATTTGAGTGAATTGTTTATGACACTTACAAATGATATTGTGAGTAGAGCAGCTTTTGGGAGGAAATATAGTGGAGGGGAGAGTGGAGAGAAGTTTAGGAAGTTGATGAAGGAATTTGTGGGAATATTAGGTGGATTTGATTTTGGGACTTTTTTACCCTCACTTGCATGGATTGATAGAGTTAGTGGTTTAGAAGCAAAAGTGGATAAAGTTGCTAAGGAGATGGATGAGTTTCTTGAAGGAGTAGTGGAAGAACATTTAGATAGTCATAAAAGAGTGAAGGAATTGTTGGGGGACAAAGTGGAAAATGAAAATAGAGAGGATTTTGTTGATGTTTTGCTTGGGATTTACAAACAAAACATGGTGGATGGCTTTTCTATTGACAGAGATGGCATCAAAGCTCTCATTGTGGTGAGTTCTCTCTCTCTTTCTTTGTACGCACATTCTACCATGTATGATATTGACTCTGTTGAGTCGTGTAATCAACACATCTTAAAACTAATCAAACGGTTAGAAATACGTACACTTTTCTCTACTTATATCATCAACATGTACGACATCCTTAATTAGGTTACGTGGAAATTGATTTGGATGGTTGTTATAGAGTGCACTTTCTATTTACTTAAATTATTATCATTAACATACTAGACAAAATGAAAGATGGATTAATGCTTTACAAAGATATATTTGCTTTGTAACTAGCTAAATTATGTACCAATATAATAGCTAAAATAGAGTGCAAAGTAGGAATTATTACATAAAGAAGTTGCACATGAGATATATATTTCATGGTTGCTTCAGCTAGTTAGCATTTTGCTTTAGTTCTTTCCTCATACGAATAACATTAGATCCCGACCTACTCATGAGATTGCACAGGTATATTGTACGAATAACATTAGTTGTAACTCCTCCAACGTATTAAGGAATGATTAGGGGTAGGAAGATTAATAATTACAAATTTATTGTTGTTTTTATAGCATATATAATATAATGTTGATGCTTAGATGACACTCATATTCTATTATTCTTTTTCAATATTATTACTCCTGGTAGCTGCTAGCTAGCTAGCTGTAGATGTATATATATTAGTAATAGAGATACGATGACAGCAAATATCACCATTTTATAATAGAATGAGGAAAGAAACTTCTTCAATTCGGACCCTCTCTAACTATTATAAATATTTTTGACGAAACACTTTGTAGCATATTCTTCAATGAATATTCCTATGGTATCTATCCACTACTCCTATATTTTAATTCTATGGTCCTTCACACCCACACGATTTTTTCAACAAATCAATATAGTATAATAATACTTGTTTTCATATGATCTGAGAAGACTTCCCATGATCATGATAGAAATGATGTCATTTATCACCAATAATTCATTAATCCCAATATTTTTGGTGATAAATCACATCACTTATAGCTCGATTCGATACTTAGGTAAAGTTCAGGACTTTTTGTTTACAAAAAATAATTTAGTGACTTTCATGATACTTATATAAATATATATATCTGCTAGGACATATTTGCGGGTGGAACAGATACAACTTACACTGTGTTAGAATGGGCCATGACAGAGCTTCTAAGGCATCCTGGAGCAATGAACAAACTCCAAAACGAAGCCAGGGAAATAACTAAAGCGAAAAATGAAACTTTATCTGAGGATGACTTGGACAAAATGCATTACTTAAAAGCAGTAATTAAGGAAACATTGCGATTACATCCTCCAATTCCTCTGTTAGTTCCTCGACAAGCTAGACAAGATGTTAAGGTAATGGGGTACGATGTTGCTGCTGGTACAATGGTTATAACGAATGGATGGGCGATCGGAAGGGATCCTGAAATTTGGGATGATGCAGAGGAGTTTAAGCCGGAGAGATTCTTGAATTCTTCGATTGATTTTAAAGGACATGATTTTGGATTGATACCTTTTGGTGCAGGAAGAAGAGGATGTCCTGGAATTTCATTTGCAATGGCTACTAATGAGCTTGTACTAGCAAATGTTGTGAGGGAATTTGATTGGAAATTGCCAAATGGAGCAAAGGGGGATGATTTAGATATGACAGAATGCACTGGTTTAACTATTCACAGGAAAGTTCCTCTGTTTGCTGTTGCAACTTCAAACACCTCCTAGTTTTTTTTTTGGTTTTTTTTTCACTCGCACCTTGTTTGGATGGTTGTTACATGTTGTACGTATTGTATTGTATTGTGTTGTTAGTTTAAATATGATGTTTGTTTTGATTAATGCTTACTTATATTTTATTGTATCGTATGGCTAAATCAATTGTTAGGTAATGACGAAAAGTCGCATCTAATGATCGATTTGTTGTGATCACATTACCTTATCTTTTTCATCATTTTGTCTTTACTTATTATTTAATAATCTTATTTTATCATTTACGGTACATTTTTACAATAGCTCTACATCATACTCTAGTTTTCATATAGGTTTATCCTTCAAATTATTGATGTATGACATTATGTAACGACGGAAAATGACACAGTCTATCTAAAAATGTTATATTCATCAAAAAAAAATATTATAATAAAACACAATATGATATAATAGGTAAACAATGTAGTGTATAATTTATACTAAATATATATATAATATACAAATATATATATAATATACATGTGTTATACATATAATATACATATATATACAATATATACACTCGAAGTGTATCGAGAGTATATAATTCAATCATGTTGATAAACTAGATATTCGAAGAGTAAGTTTCCCATTTCTTTTAGTTCGGAGAAAAAAAAAGGTTTTAATTAGCCTATTCCTTTCTTGGCATATTGCTGGGCCAGAAGCAATGAGCAAGACAGTTGACATCAAGTAGCCCTTTTATTAAAGGACAAATTACAGAAATCACATACTTTTAAGGCAAAATTACAATTTATTCCTTAAAAGTTTATAATTACAGAAATCCCTCAAAACGGACACAATAATATAAGCGCTGATACATTAATCTGATGCGCGAGATACATTAATTGTTAAGTAAGATACATTACATTTTATACACGATACACTAATCTGATGTACATTATATACACGATACACTAATCTGATGTACATTTTATACATGATACACTAATCTGATGTACATTTTATATATGATACACTAATCTGATGCGCGAGATACAATAATATAAGTGCGCGAGATACAATAATATAAGCGCTGATACATTAATCTGATGCGCGAGATACACTAATCTAATGCGCGAAAATGAGGGATTTTGGAAATTTATAAAACTTATAAGGGATAATGGTAATAAGTAAATTAAAAGGTGGATTTTTGTAATTTTTCCTTTATTAAATAAGTCCGTTTTAATATAAATTGGGCTTTAAGAAAAGAGAGTTTTCTGGGCTCGGTCACATTGTGGAAATTTTTGAATAAATGGCACAGCATGACAACCTATAGACTAAATTGGCAAAAAATAGCCCATTTTTAATTTATTGGCAAAAAAAGGACTTTCATTTGGCATTCCGTAGTTATTTTGCTTTTTCTTAAAAAATGTATTTTTGTTCCTCTTATTTTTCTCTAAACACGTTTGATTGCTCCTTTTTTTTCTTGAAAAGGTAAAATTTATTGTTTTATTATTCTTTTTTTATCTCTCCTTTTTTTTGTCAACCATTTTAAAATAGACTTCTTCTTTTTTGTCTCCTTTATTTTCTTTCTAGAATTCTTTTTATACGTATATTTGTTTCTCTCCCAAATTTTTTATTCTTCTCTGTAATTCACTTTGTTTATGAAAATCAGATATAACATATATTTATTCATGGATACATCCAATAATAATCTTTTATATATAATTTTATTCTTGTCCAATTAATTGTTGAATTTCATGATTTGTGGAATTGAAGTTTTTTCAATTTTGTTTTTGCGAAAATTTAGGTTATTAATCCTTTTTTTTTAATTTCCATTCTAAAATCTTTTTCATATGTATATTTGTTGCTCTTCTAATCTTATTCTCCTTAATTTACTTTGTTTATGCAAATCGGATGTATGTTTATCCATTGGTCCTCCCAAAATATTCGTTTAATATATAATTATGTAGTGTTTTTTTCAACTTAATTTTGAAATTTCGTGATTTGTGAAATTAAAAAATTTTAAACTTTTTTTGGCAAAAATTCAGGTTATAGTATTTGAAATTTTTGTTTTCAATTTCATGGGTAATAAATGTTCTCATAAGATCCTCGTAAAAAATTAGAATGTTGATTTTGATGAATACAAACCAATGTATACCAATAAATGTCAATCTCAATTTGAATAAATGTATATAAATTTATTAGGTGAATACACACCAATGAATACATAGATGGATACGAACCAATGTATACATAGTGCAGTTGCCGTATACATAACAAAAATCACATGTACAATTTATGAATAAAATTTAATTTATACATTTATCATATTAACTTCATTCTTGTATTCATTATAGTTATAACCTATAATTGTTGGTAACATTTTTATGCATACATTATAAGTTTATATATACATGCTACAGTTATTGTATACATCAATAAAATTTACACGCCTATTTTTATGAATGATTTTTTGTGTATACATATCAATTTTTTTATGTATACATTATGTAATTGCAACTTCAATTATTGTATAATTTTTGCATACGTGTTATTACAGTTTCTAATAAAAAATATTGCCTCTTATATTATTTGATTAATTATTGTCAATTATTTGATAATTAATACACGTTAATTGAGCACTAATAATATATATTTTTTACCTTAAAAGTAGTCGCCGTCTTTTGATAAGTTAATTAAAGAATTAAAAAAATCCTTCCTTAAAAGTTGATATAACCTTTTTTAATGGGTTAATTAATGGAAAAATTACTGAAATACACGTCTTATATTTCCCTTATTTCAAATATTTTCTTCTATTTCTAAAAACCTCTAAAATCCCTTACTTCTCTCCTAATTCTAAATTATTTTATAATGTATCCGAGCTAGTTTTTAATATATCCGAGCTAGTTTTTAATGCATCCGAGCTACATATTATGTATCCGGTTTATTTTATAATGTATCCGAGCTACATATTATGTATCCGATTTGTTTTACTTTTTGAGGGATTAATGTAATTACAAACTAAATAGGGATAGATTGTAATTTCATATTAAAACTATGTGATTCCTAAAATTTATACATTAATTAATAATATATATTTTTTCATTTCTTAAAAGTAGGCAACCGTTTTTTAATAAACTAATTACTATCGATCGGTAAAAAAATAAATTATAAAATTACAATCAAATATATATTTATGTTGTTGTAAACTGTGTTTAATGTTTTTTTTTTTTGAAAAATAGAGTGAAAGTTGAGTTTGAGAGTTTAAAGAAACTGAAAGCTAACTTCCTTAATTATAGGAGTTAAAAATAAGGAAGAAAAAATAATCTCACATCTCCTTAATTAATGCGGGTTGGTTGCACATTGTTTTAAAAAAAAAACTATAAAAAGTCGTTATATTCCTTTTAGGCTATTACGTGCTTCCTTTTTTTTAGGGAAAATTGTATATAATAACAAACTATTAATTCAAATTAAATGTTATAACCACAGTTTGATTTAATTGTAACCCATAGCAAACTGTTGTCATTCGCCTCTCTCCCTGAAATTCTCGCTCGCCACTCTCCCTCGCCTTTCTCACTTTATACAAACACAAATATATAAATTGTGTTTTTGTTTGTATAAAGCGAGAGAAAATTGTATATACACATGCAAATACATATATCTTTGTCCTATACACTTATAATTATACAATACAAATCATCCCCTACCCAGTTCTCTTTTGTCTTTCTCTCTTTCTCGCTTTATACAAAGACAGATTATACAAAATACAATATATAATTTGTGTTTGTATAAAGCGAGAGAGAGAGGAAGAGATTTGTTGTACAAACGTTTTATTTCGATTCAATTGTATAAAAATTCAAATTTTATGCAGATATACAAACACATAAAATTGAATCGAGAGGCTGCCAACGATTTATAGAAACGAGAGGCTGCCAACGATTTATACAAATGAGAGCCTGCCAACGATTTTATACAAATCTAATGCCCCCAGCGATTTATACAATCTGATGCTACATAGAAAGCTCCAATTATGCAAACTATAGTTATAGCATACAAATATGATTTTTATGTTTGCTAAATATGAAAGTTGCTCAAAATTTTATTATGAATGAGACACAAATATGATGTGGTAGACAAAACTTGTATGAGGCTCCATTTATTCTTTGACAAGTGGATAATTGGGTCCCATTTCAAAAAATAGCCCAAACTTCTTTTTCTTTCTCTTTCTTTATGACGTTTTCCCCCTCTCTTACTTTTTTTTTATTTGATTTTTTTTTCAACCATTGTTTCAAATTTTGCACTTCCATACTTTAATAATTTTATTCATGAAAAGTATGAAAAATATCCATAAATACATAATCTTTCCGTCAATTTATACGATATTTTTTATTCTTGAAATTCAAGCTAGGTGCAATTTAATAAATATTTTGTTTATCTACTTTTCTTACATGTTTCTTAGGAAATTATAAATAAAAATGATAATTTTATTAATTTATTCCTTAAAAGACTTTTTGCGACTTTACAAATTTTATTTATACTTTTGATAAAAAATCATTGTTAGAATTAAAGAAATTACTTATATCTTGATTTTATAAATGAAAAATTAAATACAAATAACTATTTATTAAAATATGAATAAATAACATAGAATAGAAAAAAATTAATATAGTAAAATAAAAACATACAATGATCATAAAAAATTAAATCAAAATTCACTACATAAAAAAAGAAAAAACACAAACTAATTAGATTAGTTAAGAATTAAAAAAACATTTAAAAAAATGAAAACAAAAAATATATTGAAATAAGTGTAAAACAAAAAAGAAAAACATAAACTAATTAGATTAGTTAAGAAAAAATCATTTTAAAAAATGAAAACAAAAAATATATTGAAATAAGTGTAAAACAAAAATGAAAAAAGAAAAAACATAAACTAATTAGATTAGTTAAGAAAAAAAACATTTATAAAAAAAAAATATATATATATATATTGGAATAAGTGTAAAACAAAAAAAAATAGGTGAAAGGACTTAAAAAATACCCTTTGTCACTTGGCAGATGGGTCACCGTCCATTTGTCAATCAAATAATGTCTCATACAAGTATGACCTGGCATGTCTCATACATAATAAATTTTTTCCCGTCGATGGCACAAATGAGAAAATTTCTAATTATGTATGGAATAGGACATTGGGAATAATCGTATAAATTTGCTATTAAAATAATTATGTGGCTTTATTAGGTAATTATTCTAAAGTAGGGTTTAAGGATTAAATATAGAAAAACTACATAACCACACATACATCACTAACATATATACTATATTTACCTCTAGTTTAAAATAATTACACATATTACCACTTTTAATATTTATACCATAAAGATTTAATTAAATACACAAATCCCTTAAAAATAGTATTAGATAATTATTTTAAATTTAAACTCCTTAATTAATGATTCATTAACAATTCATTTTTTTTCTATTCCATCTACTGTTGTTCCCCACCCCATGTCCAGCAGCCCACTTTCTTTCTTCATCTTCTCCCTCTTTTTTCCTTCATTCTCTCAATAGTATATGTTTGCATGTTCAAATCAGTATTTTACATATATGTTTGTTTCTATTGTTTTATTATTCTCATGTATCTTGGTTTTTATCCGAGTTAAAATTCATAATATTCTTAAGTTCAATTTTAAAAAGTTTTACAAATTAGGTTTTATATTTTTTGATTTTGTTGTTTCTCAAACACTTTAATGGCTGTCCGTTCTCAAAATCGGATGATTCTTATTAAAGGTACTACACATTAACAATATTATACTAAATCAGACAACTTTTATTTATTTATTTTTACTCATTAATTTCTCATTGCAGGGATTGACTCTTCACCCGTCGACATTCAAGCCGAGAATAGATCTAAGTATAGGAAGAACTCAATCAAGATGGAATAATTACGTCAAGTTTTAATTAACAGAACAAATACACCATTAGATATGCAACAATGTAGGATACACATCAGGTGTACATGTATCAAGTTAAGAGTTCATGTATCAAGTTAAGAGTTCATGTATCTGACATAAGATTATATGAATCTATGAGAGAAAAAAAATCAAATGCTAAAGAAGGAAGAATTTTGATTTTTTTTAGTTTTTTGAATTAATGGTAAGACGGATACTTTACCATCGTGATTTGTTCCTAAATTCGTGCGTTTCAATTACATTTCATATTTAGATACACATAATTATATGTATATTCTTATTATGTATCTAAGATACAATGCTTTTGAATATAATGTATGAAATTGTTACTTGATGCATCAAATTAAAACTAGATATGTATAAAAGATGCATGAAATTAAAATTAGATCATATAAATAGATATATGGAATTAATATTAACACACATAACAAATACACTAAATAAATATAGATACTTCTATGATACATATGGATCATATGTACATGTATGATGCTCAAGTATCTAAGTGTTTAGTTTGTTGGATACATCATATATTGATAATAGATACATCAAATTAATGAATATATTATTTTAAGAGTAATAAAATGAAATTAATCAAATTACATTACTAAGATATACATGTTTTTTAGTCTTTTATTAATAATATTAATGAATTTATTATTTCAAAGAATAATAAAATAAAATTAATTAAACATAGATACACTCCTTGATTTCCGCCTTTTATTAAGGGATTTGATTAATTTAAATTTTCAAAATTAATTGTCCATTTATTCTGAAAATCCTCAATTACTTCTCTAATTAAGAAAATCCATTAAAACCAATTAATTTAAACAAATAAAATATGTATCTCAATTTTAAAATTCTGCAGATACATGTATCTCACAAATTTCAACTCGTGTATCCTAAACATAAAATATGGTAGAGGAAGTAATATTTGAAACTATTGAAAATCTTAATAATTGATACCTAAACTAGTGGGATTTATGTAGTTTGCCCTTAAATATAAGGCTTATTAATTTTCCCACAAATATCTGCCTTTAAGGACACAGTTTAAAACTTAACTATTGAAGTTTAATAACTTTGTAATAAGTAAATGAATTTTGGACAAAAATTCCTAACACAGCTACTAATAGTGAACTTCAGACTTGTGGATTTGAAATTAACGAAGGGAAATACATGATTGTACTTCCTTTTCAATATTTTTATATACGTAAGTTGAGGTTAGTATAATATAATTGAGACGTCTTTTGAAAAGTCTAAATTATAATTTTCTAGTGAACTTTAAAATTTCAAACCATATCAAATTAATTTGATATGAGAATGATAAATACTTATATAGTATTTTTAAAAATCGAAAATTCATAATTATCGAATCGAAATTTTAATACGGTACCATACTTTATCATTCCCCGCTCTTAATCAGAAGCACCTATGCCGTTTCTACCTTCCACTCTCTTTTCGAATGAATTTCACCTCCTTAGAGTGTACTCCTATAAGATGGTTGAGAAGAGCTAGGGGGGGAATAAGCTCACATTTCGATTTAAATTTGTTCGATAAAATAGTAGGTCATATTTGAAACTTGTTATCACGTTATAATTAACAACCAGCTGCAAATAAAAACCTAGGGATATTTATGTGCATTGACTTTATTAACACTTTAAAAATTATAACTGTATTTCTTAGTTTTTGGAGAAGTAAAGGGGCACTATTGTAACGACCTGTTTCCGTCGTTATGGAAAAGCCAATGGCGAAAGAATTTGGAGCCGGAAAACTTTTTCGTAGTAATTGGATTTTCCCAACCTAGTCCAGATTTGGACGAAATCAGAGTCTTTAAGGTGTAGGAAAATCTGGTAACAACCGGGTGAGTTAATTATATTTTGATTACATGAGTAGTTAGATAACTCGTTAAAGAACCCGTACGATTTTACGGAATTGAATTCGGGCGAGTAGAACTCCCGGAATTGATCTTAGCGTAAAGGGTATTTTCTGATCGCCGTTGGTTAGAGGAGTGTTGTGAAATGGGGGCCCTAAATTCTTTAAATAGCTCATTGATTTCGTGCAAGCCACTGGGGCGGGATTTCTACCGCCAGGGTGGGGCCGTTGTAGCGGGGTGAGGACCGTTGTGGCAGGTCTGACGCGACTTAAGGTCGTAAATAAACCCCAAAATGTCTTTATTCTGCACTTTTCGACTTTGAGAGCTAAGGAACGACCCCAGACGAGTTCTTGACCATTTTTCACCATTCTTGAGGCTAAAGGTACGGTTTTAACTCCCCAAATCCATTTTTTGATCTGTAGAACGTAGTTTCTTGGCCAATTATCATTGGGGAAAGGTTTTGATCTGAAGTTAATAGTGGAAAAAGCTCTAATCTGGGTATGAGGATCAAGGTTTGACCTAGGGTTGATATTATTGATTATGATACGGATAATTGGGTCTTGATTGTTGATCCTTGCGTATAAATTGTTGTTTGTAGACCTAGAACAAGAGGAAAGAATCCAGAAAGGGAAGATTCAAGTGTCTTAGGGGATTCAAGCTTGGATTAGAGGTAGGTGATGGTTGTGATTTCATGTTGGTGTGATATATGTTTGTAATTGCTCGTTATAATGCATGTATGTATGCGAATGTTGCATTATTGATCACCCTATTCGTAATTGAGGATAATTGTATGCCATGAATCACCTCTTGTTGTATGATTGTGAGAATATACATTGTGATTGTGATTGTGGTTTGTTGAATGGATCGGGTGTTGCGTTCCGACACACTAACTTGGATCGATTGCCACGTTCCGGCATAAACATGAGATCGGGTACCACGTTTCGACATAATCATTGGATCGGGTACCACGTTCCGGTATGCTAACAGTTTGAGTGTGGGTTCCATGAGAGGACCATTAAATTGGGTTCCGTGAGAGGACCATTGAATTGTGTTGTGTATCTACTTGTGATGATTTCGTTCATATCTAATGATGATTGATATCGGAAGATGGTATGTTACACTTATTGGGATAGCCGTGTGATCCTACCAGTACACTGATACTGCACTTGCACGTTCTTTGTTGAGTACAAGGGCATCTTCAGGTGGCTATTGATAGACCTCAACTAGGTGACTATTAAGCGTGACCGGATTCAAGGGTGAGCCAGTTCTTCCAGGTTGTCATGGATCTTTCTTGTTTAAGTCCACTCTTTTCGGACTCAGACTATTTGTTTAAGGTGGTTGTTTAGTTTCGGGGTTGTACCCCTTGCTCTTAGACTTGTCGTTAGTAGAGTTTTGGTATAATGACTTTCAGGTTTTAGGAGTTGAATTTTCTGCATTAGTTTGGCTAGTTTATTTAAACCTTAGAGTTTATGGGGACTCCATTTTTATAGTCATTTAAACCTGCTTCCGTATCTTTAAATGCCTTAGTTTTCATAAAATTTATTTGTTTGGGTTGTAGTAATGGTTCTCCCACCAGAGGATTTGTGTGGGTGCCAATCACGACGGTTTGGATCGTATCACCTATTCTAGTGAAAAAAGAGGGGGGGGGGGTTATTCTCACAGGGGTCGTATGTGTGGAATATAGGAAATAATAATCTTGAGATAAAATATAGAATTATTTTATTATGTATTTGGTTAGAAATATTAATTAGTTTCAAGACTATAATATTCCAGGATTTATATTAGGGAAAAGGATAAAAAAATGCCCTTAAACTATGCGAAAGGAACAAAAATATCTTTCGTTTGTAGTTTGGTCCAAAAATGTCATTACCGTCAATACTTTGGTCCAAAAATGCCCTTATAGTTATTTAATGGGTCAAAAATACTTATTTTTCAAATAAATATATTGTTTATTTTCTTTTTAACACATTTTTTTCTAATAATATTTTTAAAATTAGCAAATGATTATCTTACTTCAATTCAGAAAATAAAATTAATAATGAAAATATTTCTTATTTTATTATAATTATTTATTATCGTTATATAAATACAAAATTAATGATGGATATCCTATGATCTTATATATATGACATATATTATCTGTCGAAAAGGTACATAAAGTTATTCTATTTTAATTGATAAAATGAGATAAAGAAGAAAACAAATATTTCTTACATTTTTATTTGTTGAAGTGATTTTAAAAGAAAGAAAACAAGAACATGATTCTTTAATAATATTTTAATTAGGAAGAAGATGTGTCGAAAAAGAAAAAAAAATATGTATTCAAAAAGTGACATTTTTGACCATTTAGTAACTATAAGGGCATTTCTGGATCAAAGTATTGACTGCAAGGATATTTTTGAACAAAAATATTGACGACAAGGACTCTTTTAAATCAAACTATAAACAGAGACATTTTTGTTCCATTCACATAGTTTAAGGATATTTTTAACCATTTTCCCTTTATATTATAATGATGGGATATATTATTCCCTATATATATGGTAGAATAAGTGAATAACTAATCTTATAAAATATTTCAATTCATAAAATAATTTCTTTTAACAGTAATAGGAACAAAAGTTATGTGGATCAAAAGGTAGTGGATGGTTAGTGATAATTATGGAGTAAAGTAAGAAAAAGATACCAGTATTTGATAGGACTAAGCAACTAAGCAAACTAAATAATTAAAAATTGAATAGACAAAGAAAAAACTATGATTTGAAGTTTATAAGTTTGGACTTCAATCTCAAATTAATATTTTAATAAGGTAATAATAAAATTTATTTAAAATATTTCTAAATATTTAATAGCTTTGTTAATAAATAAAGTGTTGAATAAAAGACGGAAGTTTCCCTAGCCTTTTGTTTTGCCAAAAAGTTGTCACTAATTGGATTACTTTTTATCCTATCCGTTTATTTATATTTGTTCATTATACAAAAAAAAAATATCTATATTTATTTGTTCATATTAAAAAATCAACAGCTGATTAATTACTCAGTGTTTAATTTGCCCATATTAATTATAGTCATTTTCTAACACATTTTCCAACAAATTAAATTTATCATAATCAAATGATCATATAATAAAATTATTTTTTATTTCTTCATAAGAGATGTGTCGAGTCAAATACTAAACAAATAAAAAAGAGTAGATTTTACAAATAATTCATCGGTAGATCATCGAAATGCATTAGTATACTTCTTACCCTCAAATACAGTCTGACACATAATTTTACACGATGTATGAGTAATTAATTGATTTAGCAATTAATAATTTGTTAAAATAATAAAAATTACAAGCAAAAATACTTTAAAATGCATATATTTTAATAAATTGAAGTTTGATATTTGACAGTTCGATATTTAATCAAATATCACAAAAATCAAAATCGCATTTGTCAAAATGTTTTCAAGGTGATGAATATCAAAGGTGACAAGTGCATATTCTGATATGGTTCAATAATTGTAAATTGAAAGAAAAAGTCAATAATTGACTAATTAAAAAACTTTAAGAAAATGACACTTTTAAAATGTTACTCTATTCTCCGATTATAAATTGCCAGCTCAAAAATCCAAAAAAATAAAAAAAGATCCCTAAACTCTAGTATGATTGGGAATTCTTTGGCGTATTGAAACAGAATTCATATTCTTATACAATAAGTTCAAAGTCATTATCACGTACTAAAATATTTTGGTGAATTTAATTTCTTTTGTGTTTATATGATTGACATTTGATTGATCATAAAATTTGTCCCTTTAAATTATATGGAAAGTAGGAAAAGTTGATTCAGTATAAATAGACCAAATCAATTAGTTGACTAGTACGACTGTAAATTTCTTAGAAATAGCCTTATCACAATTCACAAGTAAACTAAATAACATGAAAACAACGTTTTGTTTTACTTTTTAGAAACTTAAATTCAGTATTAATGTTATTTCCATCTAATATGTAAAATATTAGTCAAAATCATAATTTTATATTTTGTTGTGTTTGAGACTTGAGAGACGAAGATGTCTGATCAGTTTGAATTGAAAAGAATAAAATTAAATAAGATATTAAAATTCCTTTGCTTTTACTTAGTATAGGCGCGTGTACATATATACATATGATCAAGGACAAAGTTAGGTAGGGTCAAGGTGGTTCATTAGAATCACCTTCAACGAAAAATTACTTTACTTCTTCATATTTAAACCTCCATAAAAATCTTAATCTACCACGACACATAATATGTTTTTAACTTTGTTTTCTTATCATAGTGATGAATAGGATAATAATATAAAAAAATAAGTTTACCGCATGCCTGAGATAAGATCATCACATAGTATAGGGGGCAAAATGTAAATAACATGAAGGGAAAAAAAGTTAGTTGTGAGTTGTGACTTGTGACTTGTGGTACAAAAGAAAAGTCAAACGACAAATGATTTTTGGGATTTTAATGTTTACATAGGAACTTTCAAAGATATAAATGTATAATATATTATTCATGTATCTGTAACTTTCACAATTTTTTAAATCAACTCTTTGCATTCATATACATGCACAATTATCCAGTAAAATTGATGATGGATTATCAATTCCATAAGAACACGTAGTAAGTTATTCACTAATATTATATGAGGAGAAAAAATCACTCAAATAATTTGCATAGTTGGCTTGAGTCATTCAAAAATACTCCTATGAATAATGTGTTGGAAAAAAAGTCTGAAATATATTTGAACTTTGATCAAAATTGTTGTAACGATACCAAATTTTGAAAATGACCTTTTATCCTTTACACTATTTAATAGTGTATTTTAATGGTATATATGTGCTCACATGAATATCATAAATATTGCATAATTATAAATAGTAACGTGTCCACGTGGACACATATATACCTTTAAAACACACTATTAAATAGTGCAGGGGTAAAAGATCCTTCATAAAGTTTGGTATCGTAACAGTAATTTCGGTCAAAATTGAAGTATTTTTCAGTCCCTTTTCCCTAATATGTACAATGATGATAGAATTTTTTTTCTTGATTAACATTTTAAGGAACTTGTAATTTTTTCCTTTGAACTTTATTTGATAACTCAAAATATTTTTTATTTGATTACTATAAAATTAAAGCATGAAATTTAAAACATAAAATATCTCCCTTTAATTATAATATCCTAATTCCCCATCATACCTTTATATAAATAAAAAAGATTAGGCCAATATTAACTTATTGCACCAATTCACCATTTAGAAAACGAGGAGCCAAACAACACTTCTATAAAAGAGGTCATTATTGCACAGTTTTTATCTTAAACTTTTTAAGGAGTACTTATTAGTACTAATTTTTTAAGCTTTCATACTGTTACAAACGATAGCAAAATTAAGCAAACTACTTCCAAGGTATTCATGTTTCTTTTGATTAATATTATATACTTTTTTATTTTGTATCGTAATTTTTTGTTAGCCTTTTCAAGACGAAATATGTTTTCAATCCAAATTATATTGTTCTTAGTCCAATGTTACGTTGTTTTAATTTTATTATCAAATTGACATTATGCACATAGTTTAAGAAGTCCTCCAAAGGAAATAAATGAACTCTTCATTAATATTCTTACTTTTTCTAGATTTGTTTAACTTAAAGTTTAACAAACGAGCTCCTCCTTCAAAAAGTTTTGCCGAAGATTAAGCTTCCTTCTTTCAAAATTAGGATCTTCTTATAGTATTGCTTTGAATAACTATTCTAATTAGGATAAGAATTCTTATGGTTACAATTTGTTTTCGTCATGGAATGACGTTTAGTTATCAGACTTTTTTTAATGGGAAAATGCATAAGTACCCCCAGCCTATACCCGAAATCCCTAAGACACACCTAACCTTTACTAAGGTCCCATTACCCCCTGAACTTATTTTATATATAATTTTTTACCCCTTTTCAGCCTACGTGGCACTATCTTGTGGGCCCAGCGCGTGCTGACTTTTTTTCAAGAATAGTGCCACGTAGGCCGAAAAGGGGTAGAAAGTTAATTAAAAAATAAGTTCAGGGGGTAATAGGACCTTAGTAAAGGTTAG